>JASGCC010000755.1:0-56782 GCA_030067915.1 Hydractinia echinata
AATTATCCATCCATTGCGCTATTTATATGTCACTTAAAGAGTTTAGGAGACATTAATGTGCTTCAATAATAGGGAGGGGTGCCAAATAAATCAGCTCTTGTACCTGAATTATATGGCACCCTAATTTTTCGCAATGTGAAGTTCATAAAATTGGATGAGCGCCACTTAATTCATGCCATCCATGCCGATTATAAGTCACTCTTAAAGCGGTTAAGAGACAGTTAATGTCTCAATATGGAGGGGTGCCAAATAATTCGCCTTTCGTACCCTGAATTATATGGCACCCCTACCCTAAATTTTCGGCAAATGATGAAGTTCATAAAAATTGGATGAGCGCCACTTAATTCATGCATCCATGCCCGATTTATAAGTCACTTCAAAGCGTTAAGAGACAGTTAATGTCTCAATATGGGGGGTGCCAAAATAATTCAGCTTTCGTACCTGAATTATATGGCACCCCCTAATATTTTGGCAAATCATGAAGTTCATAAAAATTGGATGAGCGCCACTTAATTCATGCATCCATGCCCGATTTATAAGTCACTGTTAAAGCGTTAAGAGACAGTTAATGTCTCAATATGGAGGGGGTGCCAAATAATTCAGCCTTTCGTACCTGAATTATATGGCACCCCTAATTTTTCGGCAAATGATGAAGTTCATAAAAATTGGATGAGCGCCACTTAATTCATGCATCCATGCCCGATTTATAAGTCACTCTTAAAGCGTTAAGAGACAGTTAATGTCTCAATATCGAGGGGGTGCCAAATAATTAGCCTTTCGTACCTGAATTATATGGCACCCCTAAGATTTTCGGCAAATGATGAAGTTCATAAAAATTGGATGAGCGCCACTTAATTCATGCATCCATACCCGATTTATAAGTCACTCTTAAAGCGTTAAGAGACAGTTAATGTCTCAATATGGAGGGGTGCCAAATAATTCAGCCTTTCGTACCTGAATTATATGGCACCCCTAAATTTTCTGCAATTGATGAAGTTCATAAAAATTGGATGAGCGCCACTTAATTCATGCATCCATGCCCGATTTATAAGTCACTGTTAAACCGTTAAGAGACAGTTAATGTCTCAATATTGGAGGGGGTGCCAAATAATTCAGCCTTTCGTACCTGAATTATATGGCACCCCCTAAGATTTTCGGCAAATGATGAAGTTCATAAAAATTGGATGAGCGCCACTTAATTCATGCATCCATGCCCGATTTATAAGTCACTGTTAAAGCGTTAAGAGACAGTTAATGTCTCAATATGGAAGGGGGTGCCAAATAATTCAGCCTTTCGTACCTGAATTATATGGCACCCCCTAAAATTTTCGGCAAATGAGGAAGTTCATAAAAATTGGAAGAGCGCCACTTAATTCATGCATCCATACCCGATTTATAAGTCACTCTTAAAGCGTTAAGAGACAGCTAATGTCTCAATATCGGAGGGGGTGCCAAATAATTTAGCCTTTCGTACCTGAATTATATGGCACACCCTAAGATTTTCGGCAAATGATGAAGTTCATAAAAATTGGATGAGCGCCACTTAATTCATGCATCCATGCCCGATTTATAAGTCACTTCAAACGCGTTAAGAGACAGTTAATGTCTCAATATGAGAGGGGGTGCCAAATAATTCAGGCTTTCGTACCTGAATTATATGGCACCCCCTAATATTTTCGGCAAATCATGAAGTTCATAAAAATTGGATGAGCGCCACTTAATTCATCCATCCATGCCCGATTTATAACTCACTCTTAAAGCGTTAAGAGACAGTTAATGTCTCAATACGGGAGGGGTGCCAAATAATTCGGCCTCTCGTACCTGAATTATATGGCACCCCCTTAAGTTTTCGGCAAATGATGAAGTTCATAAAAATTGGATGAGCGCCACTTAATTCATGCATCCATACCCGATTTATAAGTCACTCTTAAAGCGTTAAGAGACAGCTAATGTCTCAATATCGGAGGGGGTGCCAAATAATTCAGCCTTTCGTACCTGAATTATATGGCACCCCCTAAGATTTTCGGCAAATGATGAAGTTCATAAAAATTGGATGAGCGCCACTTAACTCATGCATCCATACCCGATTTATAAGTCACTCTTAAAGCGTTAAGAGACAGTTAATGTCTCAATATTGGAGGGGGTGCCAAATAATTCAGCCTTTCGTACCTGAATTATATGGCACCCCCTAAATTTTCTGCAAATGATGAAGTTCATAAAAATTGGATGAGCGCCACTTAATTCATGCATCCATGCCTGATTTATAAGTCACTGTTAAAGCGTTAAGAGACAGTTAATGTCTCAATATGGAGGGGGTGCCAAATAATTCAGCCTTTCGTACCTGAATTATATGGCACCCCCTAATATTTTCGGCAAATGATGAAGTTCATAAAAATTGGATGAGCGCCACTTAATTCATGCATCCATGCCCGATTTATAAGTCACTGTTAAAGCGTTAAGAGACAGTTAATGTCTCAATATGGAAGGGGGTGCCAAATAATTCAGCCTTTCGTACCTGAATTATATGGCACCCCCTAAAATTTTCGGCAAATGATGAAGTTCATAAAAATTGGAAGAGCGCCACTTAATTCATGCATCCATGCCCGATTTATAAGTCACTCCAAACGCGTTAAGAGACAGTTAATGTCTCAATATGGGAGGGGGTGCCAAATAATTCAGCTTTCGTACCTGAATTATATGGCACCCCCTAAATTTTTCTGCAAATGATGAAGTTCATAAAAATTTGATGAGCGCCACTTAATTCATGCATCCATGCGCCATTTATAAGTCACTCCAAACGCGTTAAGAGACAGTTAATGTCTCAATATTGGAGGGGGTGCCAAATAATTCAGCCTTTCGTACCTGAATTATATGGCACCCCCTAAGATTTTCGGCAAATGATGAAGTTCATAAAAATTGGATGAGCGCCACTTAACTCATGCATCCATACCCGATTTATAAGTCACTCTTAAAGCGCTAAGAGACAGTTAATGTCTCAATATTGGAGGGGGTGCCAAATAAATCAGCCTTTCGTACCTGAATTATATGGCACCCCCTAAATTTTTCTGCAATTGATGAAGTTCATAAAAATTGGATGAGCGCCACTTAATTCATGCATCCATGCTTGATTTATAAGTCACTGTTAAACCGTTAAGAGACAGTTAATGTCTCAATATGGGAGGGGGTGCCAAATAATTCAGCCTTTCGTACCTGAATTATATGGCACCCCCTAAAATTTTCGGCAAATGATTAAGTTCATAAAAATTGGATGAGCGCCACTTAATTCATGCATCCATACCCGATTTATAACTCACTCTTAAAGCGTTAAGAGACAGTTAATGTCTCAATACGGAAGGGGGTGTCAAATAATTCGGCCTCTCGTACCTGAATTATATGGCACCCCTTAAGTTTTTCGGCAAATGATGAAGTTCATAAAAATTGGATGAGCGCCACTTAATTCATGCATCCATGCCCGATTTATAAGTCACTCTTAAAGCGTTAAGAGACTGCTAATGTCTCAATATCGGAGGGGGTGCCAAATAATTTAGCCTTTCGTACCTGAATTATATGGCACACCCTAAGATTTTCGGCAAATGATGAAGTTCATAAAAATTGGATGAGCGCCACTTAATTCATGCATCCATGCCCGATTTATAAGTCACTTCAAACGCGTTAAGAGACAGTTAATGTCTCAATATGGGAGGGGGTGCCAAATAATTCAGCCTTTCGTACCTGAATTATATGGCACCCCCTAATATTTTCGGCAAATCATGAAGTTCATAAAAATTGGATGAGCGCCACTTAATTCATCCATCCATGCCCGATTTATAACTCACTCTTAAAGCGTTAAGAGACAGTTAATGTCTCAGTACGGGAGTGGGTGCCAAATAATTCGGCCTCTCGTACCTGAATTATATGGCACCTCTTAAGTTTTTCGGCAAATGATGAAATTCATAAAAATTGGATGAGCGCCGCTTAATTCATGCATCCATACCGGATTTATAAGTCACTCTTAAAGCGTTAAGAGACAGCTAATGTCTCAATATCGGAGGGGGTGCCAAATAATTTAGCGTTTCGTACCTGAATTATATGACACCCCCTAAGATTTTCGGCAAATGATGAAGTTCATAAAAATTGGATGAGCGCCACATAACTCATGCATCCATACCCGATTTATAAGTCACTCTTAAAGCGCTAAGAGACAGTTAATGTCTCAATATTGGAGGGGGTGCCAAATAAATCAACCTTTCGTACCTGAATTATATGGCACCCCCTAAATTTTTCTGCAATTGATGAAGTTCATAAAAATTGGATGAGCGCCACTTAATTCATGCATCCATGCCCGATTTATAAGTCACTGTTAAACCGTTAAGAGGCAGTTAATGTCTCAATATGGGAGGGGGTGCCAAATAATTCGGCCTCTCGTACCTGAATTATATGGCACCCCTCAAGCTTTTCGGCAAATGATGAAGTTCATAAGAATTGGATGAGCGCCACTTAATTCGTGCATCCATACCCGATTTATAAGTCACTCTTAAAGCGTTAAGAGACAGCTAATGTCTCAATATCGGAGGGGGTGCCAAATAATTTAGCCTTTCGCACCTGAATTATATGGCACCCCCTAAGATTTTCGGCAAATGATGAAGTTCATGAAAATTGGAAGAGCGCCACTTAATTCATGCATCCGTGCCCCATTTATAAGTCACTCCAAACGCGTTAAGAGACAGTTAATGTCTCAATATTGGAGGGGGTGCCAAATAATTCAGCCTTTCGTACCTGAATTATATGGCACACCCTAAGATTTTCGGCAAATGATGAAGTTCTTAAAAATTGGATGAGCGCCACTTAATTCATGCATCCATGCCCGATTTATAAGTCACTGTTAAAGCGTTAAGAGACAGTTAATGTCTCAATATGCGAGGGGGTGCCAAATAATTCAGCTTTTCGTACCTGAATTATATGGCACCCCCTAAATTTTTCTGCAAATGATGAAGTTCATAAAAATTTGATGAGCCCCACTTAATTCATGCATCCATGCGACATTTATAAGTTACTCCAAACGCGTTAAGAGACAGTTAATGTCTCAATATTGGAAGGGGTGCCAAATAATTCAGTCTTTCGTACCTGAATTATATGGCACCCCCTAAGATTTTCGGCAAATGATGAAGTTCATAAAAATTGGATGAGCGCCACTTAACTCATGCATCCATACCCGATTTATAAGTCACTCTTAAAGCGCTAAGAGACAATTAATGTCTCAATATTGGAGGGGGTGCCAAATAAATCAGCCTTTCGTACCTGAATTATATGGCACCCCCTAAATTTTTCTGCAATTGATGAAGTTCCTAAAAATTGGATGAGCGCCACTTAATTCATGCATCCATGCCCGATTTATAAGTCACTTCAAACGCGTTAAGAGACAGTTAATGTCTCAATATGGGAGGGGGTGCCAAATAATTCAGGCTTTCGTACCTGAATTATATGGCACCCCTTAAGATTTTCGGCAAATGATGAAGTTCATAAAAATTGGATGAGCGCCACTTAATTCATGTATCCATCCCCTATTTATAAGTCACACCAAATACGTTAAGAGACAGTTAATGTCTCAATATGGGAGGGTGTGCCAAATAATTCAACCTCTCGTACCTGAATTATATGGCACCCCTTAAGATTTTCGGCAAATGATGAAGTTCATAAAAATTTGATGAGCGGTACTTAATTCATGCGTCCATGCCCGATTTATAAGTCACTCTTAAAGCGTTAAGAGACAGTTAATGTCTCAATTTGGGAGAGGGTGCCAAATAATTCAGCCTCTCCTACCTGAATTATATGGCACCCCCTAAGATCTTCTGCAGATGATGAAATTGTCAAAAATTTAATGAGTGTCACTTAATTCAGGATTCCGTCTTGAATCATGTCGCTCCTGCAACGGTGTTGACACATTGTCGTCCTTATAAATTATGAGAGTGTGTCATATAAGTCTGTATAGTCTGATTGATATTTGCGTTTGATATTTACATCATCTGGGAGAAATTAAAATCTGTTCATCCTTACTTTGTTTATAAGACTAGTCGTTGTCCCGTGGAAATATCCACGGGTTCGCCCGTCCTTTTTATACCGCATTGCGTGCGTCTCGCTACTTGCGCAGTTAAGCTACCATTTTGCGTGACAGACAGACGCATACGGGTATTATATTATAGAGAATTGTAGGATTCTAATTATTTGTTGCTTTTTAAATAGCGTGAATAAAAATTTTTTTTAAGGAGAATTTAACTCTGGAGTTGTTTATTTTAAAACTTTAGTAATTTTTGATTTGTAAAGGCTTAAGGTCTTAATTTTTAAGCAACAATATAAGTTTGACTTTTTTCCTCAAAAAATTATTTTTTAAGTTTGCGTTGATCACTATTTGATATGTGAATGTAAACTCAAATTGAACAACTTCATTCTTTCAGAGTTTTGTTGCATTACAAAAACAAGGAGAAAAGTAAGATTTAATTGTATTTCATAAACAGAATGGACAAGACTTTTCAAAATTAAAAGTTTCCACTACTAAGTATTAAATAATAGATTATACCGTAAAATTACATAAACTTCAGCACACTCAACTCTTTCCCATAAAACAAAATAAGTTAAATATTGTATGTTGCATAAATGTTAGACATAAATATTAATAATTATGCAATAAAAATACCAAATATGCTACTTTGAATTTTACTTATGCTTCCCGAACAAGAGGAGGTACATTATATTTCAGGCATAAACACTTGAAGTTAACTAATTCACTTCCTGTATTATTTTATAGTAGTATTTCGTTTAAATTGTGGTTACTTCAGACAAAACAAGCCACATTTTTAAACAGATTTATAGTGATAATGTAGTCATAGAATATGTACAAAGAGTTAATGATTTTACAAATTTTTGTTGTTTTTTAAATCTACGCCTTTTCGTTTGAAAGTTTTAAACTGGGCTTGGGAAATGCTTATTTTCATTGGATTTAGTACTTTTTTATACTAAATCCTCTGCCCAAGCATATTTTATCAATATGTAAATGCATATTTGTTTTTTTCTTTTTTCCATCGGGCGCCTTTTCCCCTCTAATTAGTCGCAACTTCGTGGTCATCAAGCACATGTCAGTGTTTGCAAAGTTGCCACCACACCCTGCACATTTACGCATGTAATTATTTGTTTGTTTTATTATAAACCATCCATCGTCAACTTCTGTATCATTCTTCTAAAGATAAGATTATAAAGTTAGACAGCAACCTTATATATGCACAAATTTGATCCAGAAGAAGTTTGCTTCTTTGCTCAAGATGTGATGTTAATGAACCTGAGCAATCGTGAGAAATATTTGCCAATTATATTTTCCACTTACCTTCCATAGAAACATACCTTGACTGCAGCTGCGACTTCTTCATTCTAAATATAATTCAAAAAATATGTTTTGTTGTATTGATCTGTGTTCAATAATAGTTTCCCTATCTGTAACGGGGAAAATCTCTTAAAATCAAAAGTAAAATTTAACTTTTTTAAGGTTGATACGGTGCAAATCCTTATAAGAACAACTGAACTAAACGAGCCAATAGATTTGTTTCCCGGCTTGACGCGAAGTCTTTAATAAGTGTTTACAGCAGAAGTTTTAATGATTAGGATTTGTTACATGAACTGTGTAAATATTATAAGGCTGATTTCTTTCGTTAGGAGAATTTAATAATGACCTTCTCGTGTGTTGCAACGAGAACGAAAGATATACCTTGCTTTATATAGCCCTTAATTCTGGCATCGAAACTTGTCTTATTTGTAGCTGAATGTCAGCTAGTGATTTTTCCTTGTATAATATGGTAGTGGGGGCCACTATGTCCCTCGTGTGCGCAGACTTGTTAGACTTGTTATGATTGAAATGAGTTAATTGATAGGTCAAGATTGAAAAGAATAAAATGATAGCATAACTATACAGTGATTTCCAAAAGTGTTTTAGTTGCTATAGAGAATGAACTACTGATTTAATAGTACCGTTATCAATATCATCAAGTCGTATCTCTTCGGTGGGTATGATGGTTGGTTCAGGAGCTAAGATTGAAAAGAACACAATGATAACATAACTACTAACATTTTATAGTTGCTTATAGTCCAGTACCAATAACTGAGTACTGTTATTATAGAGAGTTTAAGAGTTTAGTTCTGACAAGAAATGTGTTATTCGTAATGTGAAGTGACTCTACAAAAGACAACCACAAGTTTCCCCTCCCTCCCTCCTTTCCTCTTTCTGCTTTTCTCTCTCCCTTTCTTCCTCCTATCTGTTAATTTTATTTAAAATATGTGTTGTGTTACAAGCCTACCTTCAACAAATTTTTTCAAATGCTTCGGGTAATGGCTGTGTTTGTTATTTCTTAGTTTGATGTTTCCATGTGGTGTGACTGACTCAACAATAAACGGACCTTTAAATCTGGGCTTGAGGCCTTTTCTTTTTGATTGATCTGCCAAAAAATCCATTTCACCTTCTTTAAAATCCCTTTTGACAGCCGTTACTCTAATACGCTTATCATAAGCGTTTTTTTGCTTTTCTTGAGCAACTTCTATGTTCTGAATATGGAATAATTAGTAATATTTATTAAATATTTAGCAAAAAAACGAACTCTTTGCATGAACTAGTGGATGTTAACTAATTTAAACAAATAAAATAAACAGAAGTCGAGTTAAGCTAAAGTTACAGGGTAAACCTTGGCGATGGGGAAAGCTTTTGAATGTTTACCTTGCAAGCGCCTTTTTATTAACGCATTGTGTCTTTGATAATAAAAAAGTTGTATTTCTATTTAACGGACACACCTTTTTTTGCAGATAATTTATGCGCTTATCTCATGGCAAGTCTCAAAAATGGGCTTAAAACGGGTGTGTCTACACACATTGTAGGATAAAAAACGTATGAAAATGTGTGAAGGCCATAATAGTTTTTCCTTTATTCCTCAAAAAATACATGGGCTTATACACGGGTGGGTTAATATGCAGGTAGGCGTATCTGTGAAAAAATACGGATTTGGGTTTGAGGATTAAAAAATCGTTCGATTAGCGAAATGATTAAATTATTCGCGGTTCGAACTAAGCAGCAAAGATCATCTGCCATTGTTTCTACCTAGTTTTTACAAATTACAAAAGTTCGACGTTTTTAGCGTTCAAAATAACAAATGTATGCTATAATCTACCCTTAAGCACTATCATAACGTTAAAATTAACATGACCTACAAAATTAACATGACCTACAAAATTAACATGACCTACAAAAGTAAAGTAAAAAAAAACGTACACACTAAACGAATTTTATTATTAACATGCTATAAATACGATATACTTACTCTTCTTACAAGTTTAGTAGCTTTCTTGATATTAGCAACAGCTAAATTCATTGCAGCTTCGACAGCTTCAGAAGAAGGTAAGCCATCCAAAACTATACTCTAGTATATTTGAAAGTAACACACAATTAAATTTAGCTCGCGAAGACCGAAGGTATATATAGGTAGAGGGTATATGTTTCTCAAAATAGCTACAATACTTCTTTCGTTAACTTCACACCAATCTCCTCCTTATATTTGAGCCTATCGCGCTTATAAAGGCAGTGCGTATACAAAGATATTCGTACCTCATTGAAGTCCTCCTCAAATTTTGGTGATCGTCCACTAAACATAACTTCGAACGGCGAAACCTTCGTAGAGGTTTGCCGTTCCGTTCTCATGGAGAAGAGACAGACGTCAAGATAATAATCCCAGTCTGCCCCTGTTTCACTGACCAGTTTTTTCAATTTTCTAAATAGATAAGCATGCGAAAGTATGTTACGGCACTCAAGTGCAAGGGGTAACAAATAGGAAACAAAGAATCTACCTTTTTAAAGTTTGTGTTTTCGTCCTGTCCGTTTGACTGTGGATGATAAACCGCTGTTTTCCTCCTTTGAATGCTCATTCGTATATAAATTTCGTCGTTTAACTAAATAAGGATTAAATATGAGGATCATCGAAACACCGGAACAAATTTGTAAACAAGACTAACTTCATTTTTATATTTTCAGATTCTTACCTTGTTGTTAAATTCACTCCCATTATCTGAGAGTATTGCTTTTGGTATACCAAATGTGGTTAAAACTTTTAGCATGCTAATGGCCACTGTTTCTGCATTCTTATTTTGGCAATGCGTATGCAAGAGGCCATTTCGAAAAAAATCTGTGCAAGTAAGTATGTACTTGTTTCTTCGTTTGGTTTCTTGCAATGGCCTAACAAAGTCTATACCCATCGATTCCCACACCTGGCTCGTCTAAATAATAACATTAATACACAAAGCATGACAAACATCTATTTCTTTTTGTAGAAAAGACTAAAAGAAAAAATCGAACCTTAACAGGCGTCATTTCCTTTCTTAATGATGGCAATGACCCATGTTGTTGGCAAGTGGCACATCGTTTAACCTACGAAAGAAAAGGATATATTACTCAGTCAAAAGTACTGATAAGTAGGGAAAGTATAACTTTTGCAAGGTCAATTCACTTTTACAAAAAAGGTGATTTTATAATTTTGATGACAACATCCCACGCTTCTTTGTAAAAATAAAACTTACCCAAGTTTTTATATCAGCGCATATCCCAGGCCAGTAATACTTTTCTCTTATTTTGTCGACGGTTTTTATTTCACCCGAATGACCACCTATCGAGCTATTGTGAGATTCTATAAATATTTGCTCCTTTTTTTCTTTTGATGTCACGACTTCTGCGAAACATCTTTGTAGACACACCATAACTTGTCTAACAAGCCTTCCTGTTTAATAAAGCGGAATTAGAAAAGGTGAAAATATGTATTGTAAATTCTTTATTGGACGCTCTCTATAGAATTAGAAAAACACATATATCACACATATTTTTCTAATTGCGTGCATCCAGAAAAAGCGAGTGATAATTGTAAATAAAACGCCCTACGTTTCATTGTGCATATCGCTACTTCTCTGTTTGAGCTCCGTGATTCTTAAAAAATCGATATTTTAAGCCTGAAACAATTCTTAACCTGACTTTCAAATTACTGTTCAAAAAATGTGATACACAGTGTTTTTTATGAGAAACTGACTAGTTTCCCGCCAAAAATTGGGTTTTTTTTAACATGTTGAACATCAACAATGAATACACCTGATTACATTAACCAATGCAATAAACACATCAACAATGAACCTTACAAACTTCCCAAAAAAGATTCTACGGAAGTTGTGAAACGAGAAGCGAGGAATATCTTAAAAATCTCTTATAAAATATGCTTAGATCAAGGTGTTCAATTTCGCCATATTAAATGAGTTTATTAATACTGCACAAGCGACGCTTTTTTTATTCCAATATAAAAAAACTACTTAGCCTCAAGAACCTCTAAATCTTAAGAAAATTTACGAGTTTCTTATTCCAGTTAGATATGCATCCTAACAAAGTTTTATCCTAAAAATAACAAAAGAAGTCTTTTTTCTTGATGATGCAATAAACTTACATGTTCTTTTTAACCAACCCTCTGCACTCCTGTGCAGAGTTTTTTTTCGTTAAGAGCGTTTCATAAGGTGAGAATGGTGCCTGGTATTTTCGGGACGTTTTCAGACTGCAAAATATATTCTTTCTGTTAACAACATTGTTTCAATTGACTTTTGTTTGCTATTTTCTTGGATTTCTTTTGTTCAAAAAGTGCTGGAAATAAAAGCTTATGGTAGAAGTGTTTGAGATCAACTATTGATGCTATGGCATTTATCCTATAGCAAGCACACCTTTTCCTAATTCGATAATTTTAATTATTATCAATTATTCGCGCCTTTTAAAAGAAATAACAAAAACTGATGGAAAAGAGAAGAAGAATACTTTTTAAAATTAAAGTTGATTTTTAGTTTATTGACCATTTTTCCCGCGTTTTAGTTTGAATTAGCAAAGCGACTTATAATAAAAATACGATTGTTAAATTTAAATTCTGAAGGCTGAAGCTGGATGGCTTTATTTTTTCTGCTGAAATTGTTGTATTATGTTCTTAACTGTTTTAAAATCTATTTACAAGAGGAGCCTTTTTCTCAAGTAAATATGTATTGCATATAAAAAGGGCATAGCTGTACTTTTTGGGCAAATATAAGCCTAAATGTTCTGATTAAATGAATTTGTTATTTAACTTTTGCCAATTTTAAGAGTAAATTTCTGTCAAATTTGACTAGAAAAAGGATAGCGTGTAGTGCATAATACTTTAGTGCCTAAAGTGGATCATTTCAAGGAACATGACTTGTGCAAAGTAGCTTCATAACAGATGCATAAAAAAACGGTCGGGAAATGAAAACGACGGGCAAATTCTCGTAGATTTACTCACGAGCTAACGACTAGTCAGAATACAACATGTTGAAATATAATGCGAATAGACGAATAATACGGTACTGAATTATATGGCTACACCTAGGGCGTTGATCGACACCTCCTAACAGACACATAACCTCTCAACACCGAAAGGGGTGCCATATAATTCAGGCCTCCGTATCTGAATTATATGGCACCCCTTTATTGGTGCAAGCAAAATCATTTTAAAACGCTCAATGGCGAAGATACTAAAACATCCAGGCTGTTTGTCTAACGGTCAAATGCGTCAAAAATGGCCATGCGGAGTGTCAAACTATGCCAGTGTCAAACGATGAAATTCTGGCTCGGGCGAGCGTAGAAATCCGCATAGATTTTCTGATAGGAGCAGTTTATCCTAGCGCATTGGGACCAGAGGAGTTCGTTTTAAGATAATGCATCTTAAACAAAATAAGCGTGAAATAACTTGACGTTGATTCGAGTTGTCATCAGTTTTTTGTCGTAGATCAAGTTGAACGAACGCAAGATCGACAATATGTTACAACACATGTACGATTTCGAGAGAAGTGATTGCAACTTCCAAGAATTGTTGTTAGTATGTTGTTGGTCACATCATCATCCTGAGTCATCAACAATCCTATTCGTCTGAACGTACCAAGACAAATTTATTTACGAACACAATACGAAAACGACCAAAACCTTTATCTCTTCAGAAGTACTGGTTATGAGTTGGCTCACGAAGATGATACACAACGAACAATGCATAAATCTATAATTGCAGACGTCAATGTTCACTCGTCCGATCAAGTACAAAATTTAGCTCAATCAAATGATCGAGAAATGAAGTTCCGTCTTATAAAAAACGATTTAACGAATGGAGTGCGAAGCAACGCTAATGAAAAAGCCTTGCAAAACCTTTTTTTTACAACAAGGAGCATTAGAAGTACATCCGGATGACTTCGATGGCAACGTTCTGGAATTTAAATACTACATAACGACCATCGAAGAGATGGTGGAGAGCGCATCTAAGATCCGCATAAATGTTACACCAGACTGATCAACTATACACTTGCAAAGCACACAAGCTGATCCAAACGAATTCATCCAGAAGCACTTACAAGAAAAACTCGTTTTAACATCCTCAAATAAAGTTTAGTTGAGTAGGCTATCTTTTGTTATGTTTTGTGGGCAGGGACAAAAAAGGAAGGCTAACGATTGCAACTTATTCATCACATTTTCTATTTCAAAAAAGAAATTACACATTTCACATACCCTAAGCCCTAAGGATACAAGCTACATATTTTTAAAATATAATTATTTAGCCTAACAGCTAAGATCAGAATTGGTTAAAAGATCAAAATATTTTTGCCTGTTTGTTGTCCAGAGGTGCGAAAAATGATGAACGGATTTGGAAATCATAAAATTTCCCTTCACAAAGCACGTGGAAATTGAGCGATTAATTAATTAATCAGCTTATTTGGTGCGAAGAAATTCCACACAACAGGTAAGTTATACTCATGCGCCCCTGGCTGGCAGAATAAAATATTTTCTATACAATTGGGAACATCTGACCCAGGATCAAAACATGTTATCAATTGTGAGAGGATACAAAATACCTTTTCTGCAGCAATCTTATCGGGTAAAGTTGCCTCTGAATAGGTCAGGCTCACTAATTTTTACAAAATTTCGATATCTGTACTAAGAACGATAAATTTAAGAGTAATAATGTTCTTGGCCAACATGTTGTTAATAGGGAAAACATGGGACGAGTTAGTAATAACCAGAAACACATTGATTTATGTTTTACAAAATCAAGGGTTTGTGATAAACCAAAAGAAATCTCAATTGCAACCAACCCAACAGATAAAGTTTCTAGGATCAGTGATAGATTCTGTGGACATTACATTGACTCTTCCAGAAGAAAAAAAAATTAAAAAGTCAGAGTTAGTGTCCTTCTACTTCCGTCATCAGAGACAACTATTCTAAAATTAGTTTTCACAATACAAGCTGTTCTATTGGCGCGATTACAACATCGCTATCTGCAAAGGCAACAAATACGGAGTCTAACCAAATTTAAATCATCAGGGCGCAAACGGACATATGCTATGATTGAGAAGTGGATGAATATTTTTGGGTATGCTGTTCCCCCACTTTGTTTCGGCAAACTTCTAGCCAAAGTCAAAAGAGAACATCTCGAATTTTGATAATAACATCCGCATGGCAAAGTCAGCCACGGTATTCAGTTCTTTTACAAATATCAATGGGGGATCCAGGAATCCTTTAATACTAAAACCTCAGCTGCTGTTGGCAGCATGGACAGTTTCGGGGAAGTAATGGTAGCGGAAGGCTTACTTGCACCAGCGTCATTCCCATTCCAGTAACCTAACACCCAAGAGATTGTTCTTTTTTAACTGGGGTATTCAACAGACATCCCCTAAACCAAGATATATTTTCAATTCGGATAAAATCAATAGCACATATTTGAATTTAGAAGAAAGTGTTTAAGAAGTCAAAAACACTTCACCTTTATGCGGAACATTTGGGATCGAAGATTTGCCAACGTTCCAAAACTCTAAATTGAAGTAATATTGAAAGATGTGTAATTCTGTTCTGTCTTGTTTATTCTCAATAGTATGAGAAGTACCGCTTTAAGACCCCGGGAGAGGATATTTTTATGTATATACTATTAGAAAGATTTTGTTACGTTATTAGATTTTTTACAAAATAGTTATTGCATTGCTTCTTCCATTGTTCTAATTTCGTCCATCGTTCAAATACGGAGACCGCGGCTTCATAGAAACACAACAGCATGCTAAGAGACCTCTCTAAAACAGACATCCTCTAAAGCGGACAGCTTTATTTTTCCCGGACAAATTCGGACATCAGCAGACATTATATTCACTTCTCTCTTACTATTTTACTGCAAATTTTCATTTAGAATAACAGTTATTTCAAATTTTATCATGTAAATGCCTTTTTCTTGACATGTCAAGCAACATCCCTGCTGTAACACAATGAGGAAAGCTGTGAAAGGATTGCAAAAGCGCAAAACAATATGATTTTTTTAATCAAATGTCTTTTGAGAGGATAAATTCCTAAGAAGAACAAAAAAGTGTTAGTTTTACCAAGGTTCTACGTACAATTGGCGGTATAATTTTAATTTCCTCAAAAAATTATTTTTTAACTAAACCCTGTGAGTTACTGCCACAAACCTGGAGAAAAAATGTGAAAAAAAATTCTATGTACATCGGCTTCATAGAAACACAACAGCATGCTAAGAGACCTCTCTAAAACAGACATCCTCTAAAGCGGACAGCTTTATTTTTCCCGGACAAATTCGGACATCAGCAGACATTATATTCACTTCTCTCTTACTATTTTACTGCAAATTTTCATTTAGAATAACAGTTATTTCAAATTTTATCATGTAAATGCCTTTTTCTTGACATGTCAAGCAACATCCCTGCTGTAACACAATGAGGAAAGCTGTGAAAGGATTGCAAAAGCGCAAAACAATATGATTTTTTTAATCAAATGTCTTTTGAGAGGATAAATTCCTAAGAAGAACAAAAAAGTGTTAGTTTTACCAAGGTTCTACGTACAATTGGCGGTATAATTTTAATTTCCTCAAAAAATTATTTTTTAACTAAACCCTGTGAGTTACTGCCACAAACCTGGAGAAAAAATGTGAAAAAAAATTCTATGTACATCGAATTTAGGGTCTCTCTTTATTTTATTTTCCCGTCGCTGGATCTAACTTTTAACCCAACCCATTTTCTTTACAATTAATTAAGGATTGATTTACAATATTGTAAGTTGTAGTTCAGCATGAAACAGTTTTAATTTTTCACACCATGTTGTTCTTCCACTTGAACTACCACCCTGTAAAGATGGATTGGATTCGAACCAATAGCTTTCATGGTTTTGCAACAACAGAAACAGTTTTTAAACTACATGAAATAGGCAATTAAATTATAATCTGGAAGGACGCTGGGAAATATAAATTTTAGGTCACCCTTAACAAATTGGAACCAAACAGAAAATAACCTCCACAAATCAAAAACCATCATGGGTTTTGTAGTGTTCTATCGAAAAATTGTGAAGCTGCTAAATTTTTAAAATTTAAACTCAACATGAGGAAAGGAGTAATACACTTTGTGTTTTTATAATAGTTCATAAGGTATTCTTTTCAAAGTCATAGCAGTTATTCACCTTTAATAGCTTACAAATTTGGTAAAACACATCAACTTGCAAATTCTACATTACTGGTAGGCTGCAGTGAAGGGCACAAAATTGATACTTTTGAAGATGGAAGCATAGTACATTTTGTACAGTAGTTCGACATGGGCGGTAAGGCAGCAAGATCTTGATTGTTTAGAAATGAATGATATGAAATTAGTTGCATGGATGTGTAACGCCAGTTTTAGAGACAGAAAGAGTTCAGATGAGCCAAGAAAAAGGCTAGGTATCCATAGCATTAAAGATATTGAGTTGGATGGGCCATTAGGAATGAATGGAGTAGGATAATTGGGTAAGAAAGTGTGGAAATTTAATAGTTCTTGGGACAAAGCTCATAGGTAGACCAAGAAAGGCTTGGCAGGAGGTAATAAGGAGAGACTTGATGAAGAGAAATGGTGAGTTTAGATCTAACGCCAGCAGAGAAAACTGACATTAAGCCAAGAATGATGATGATGATAGTTTAGGAAAGCAGAATTTAAAAAGCATTACTCACACTAATCCATCACTACATCTAAATACATGGACATGCTGATTCAGCAACAATTAGCACATTTTAAGAGTGTAGATCTAACTAAATTACTTAATATCTTTAGTCCAAAGTCTGCTGTGAACTATGGCAAATGAACTTTGACAAGTTTAAATTGTGCAAATCTAGTATAAATATGGATAAAAACTGCAACCGTCGTACATACACACTTTTAACAAGTTTGTCCAGTGTACCTGTAAATGCTGGTATTTTGATGATATCGACTCTGTAGATAGTGTTTCTAAAAAATAATTTTTTTTGTTATTATCATTATTGCCCTATATCTCAGTAAAGCGGATAGAATATTTGTATGAAAATATATTTTGCAAAAACCATTATATATAAATATTTTCCCGTCTGTTAACCTGAATTGTTTCTTAATTTGAAATAATAAATGAGTTTCATGTGAAGTTGAATAAAAATAATTATTTGAGGAAAATTGCCATCAAAATAGGATTTTGTCATTGATATACAATGAAGATCAATTTTATCTGTGATTAGCACCAAGGACCTTTAAAGAAAGAAAATGCGATGATTGCAGCTATGCGATAATTGCAGGGAATTTGATAACAAGCAATAATCAACGATAACTATTTAGCGATAATTAGATAAAAAACAATAAATTTATTGCTAAATAAAAATTGATCACTGTATGGCCACTTGATTTGCTACATAGCTATAAGCAATGCTAAGCAATATCTATCATTTAGTTGATTTGTTTTCTCTGCCAATATCGATAACAGCGCTATATTGCTGATGCATAAATTTCACAACTAATTACGCAGGAAACAAGTAAGACAAAATTCTTTGAATGTTTGTTGATGACACAGCCTGCAAAACAGCGTTTTTAAAATAAAAAATGGACATAGCTAGTCTAGCATATTTTTTTGGAATGACTTTAGTTGTGATCAAAACAAGTTGTGCAGCTAAATTAGGGATTTGTACTACTACTATTACGGTAACGAACAACCAATATTCTTTTGTAACATACCTTGTGCCTAAACTCTTTTCTTTAAAAATAAATTTACCCCTGGAGGAGCTTTGAGTTTCTTCAACCACCGTTAGTTTCGTTTATTATGGCGTAAGGAAAATGGTAGACAAAGTTGGAGCGTCTTTTTAAAAAGCCGTACATTGGTACACGTGTTGATGTTTTTATTTGTGTTTATCCATCATTTAACCTTTTTCGCATCTGAATGTTTTACTTTTCTGTTTTTACAGACTTTTTAATTTGAAAATTGAATCAAATAAGGATTTTTTTACCTCAAATATTTTTTTATTTTATAAGATTGAGATAAAACTCAATTTCAAGACTGTTTTTTTACTACTGTTTAACAGTAGTAAAAACACCCTGAAAAAAACGCTGACCAAGCCTTGAATATGGTATTTTTGATACTGCAATTTTGTGAAATATAAAAAAATCTTCAGGCACTGACACAATATATAGCTTGTCATTCTGCAACAAATTTTACTCACACTTGTTAAATTACACAACCGTTTGTCAAATTTACATTGCATATTCCTCTAAATTTAGAATTATGGTGCTACTTGGTGAAGATAAGTTTCGCTTGCTACTAAAAGCTTGATGGTTTTCATGGTCTACTCCTGCACTGTACCTATAGTAATATATCTAAATAAAAGAAGATAAATAAACCTTTTCTTTTTGATCACACAATTTGTGAAGTTAGCTTTCAGTTAGAGTCTGGTCTTTTCTCTGGATCCGCACATAATGTTTTTCAGATTTTTTTCACAAAGTTACTTACTTGAAAGTGAAATCATAATGACCCCCTTATTGGCAAATAATGGGGTCATTACATTAAATTTTTCTTTTCTCTATTATCATAATTTTAATTTAATATAGTGTAAAAATGTTAGTACAGATCATTATCTACAAATTTTACTTGCCCCAGCCTTCAAATTTTGCTTTGGCAAATGCCAAAGTATTGGCAGTTATAAGGCTATAAGGCAAAAATATTGCCAAAGCATGAAGTTGATTATTGACTGTTGTAGTTTCCCTTTTTTTATGAATATATATTCAAATTTTTCATACTTCTAGATCCCACCACAATGACAAAAAACTTCTCACTGCCCACTTTGATAATATATATTTTTTTAATTTTCAAAAAATTAAAAAATCTGCAAAGACAATTGCCAAAGCTTTTCAGTGCTTTTGTCCATTGTCTTTGGCAGTTTTTCTGCCACAGTGATATGTTACTTCTGCAATTTTTTGCTGAAGCAAATATATCTGACATTTGAAGACTGTTGCCCGATATGGAGGAAAATCTAGTTGCTAGGCAACAGCCCCCATTTAACCTGAATTTGTTTCTACTATTAATTATCATTATTTTTTACTAAAGATTTGTTTAGCCTCGATTATACTGTATCATCAAGAAAGCATTTGCATTTCTAGTTAATATGGATTTAATCATTTTCTATAACAGCAAGAGAGACAATTTTAACCTGTGTGGAAAAAAAGCTAAATTAAAAAATAAGTTTCTGAGGAAAGAGCCAAATTAAAGAAAAATTTTCTGAAAAAAGATTAAAATTATTTTCTAGAGAAACAATGGAAATTAAAAAATAATTCTCTGAGAAAACAATGCAAAATAAAAGACTGAAAATCATTGCAAGATTTGTGCAAATACTTACCTTGTTGTGAGCATAAAATCTAAAAGCAACTGTTTCTAAATATGTCAAAAAATAGCAACTTTGAGTACTCCAAAAATTGTATACTTTATTTTCATTTTCAAAAGGCTACAAGGTTTTTTCCCCATTGGAAAGAAGCTTGAATACATTCTGGGCATTTATTGACAGGGAAATATATTCTTGGTATTTGTTCCTGATAATCGTGCTTCTTAAATTAGAGAAAAACTTTGTAACCAGGGCTTCTGAAATAACATCCTCACATCATCATCATCATCATCCTCGGCTTAACGTCCGTTTTCCATGCTAGCATGGGTTGGACGGGGTATATTAATGACCCTCTTCCAATCTGATCTAGACTGTGTTAGATCCAAACTCAACTTCCTCTGTATCATGTCTGTCCTTATAACCTCCTGCCAAGTCTTTCTCGGTCTGCCTCTGGGCTTTGCCCCAGGAACTATCAAGTCTCTACACTTCCTTACCCAATTATCCCCCTCCATTCTTTCCAAGTGCCCCAGCCAATTCAATCTTCTTATCTGGATAACATCTTTAATTCTACGGATACTTAGCCTGCTTCTTAGCTCATCTGAACTCTTTCTGTCTCTCAGACTGGCGTTACACATCCACCTAACCATTCTCATATCATTCCTTTCTAAACGGTCAAGATCTTCCTGCTTCACTGCCCATGTCTCACTACCGCACAACATAACACTTCTTACACAGGCCTCATACAACCTGCCTTTTAACTCAATTGACAAGACTCTGCTAGTCAACAAAGGAAGTAACTCTCTGAACTTTTTCCAAGCAGAACCTATCCTGCAAGTAACACTTCTTCGAACACCCCCTTCACTGCCCAACATATCACCTAAGTAACAGAAGTTCTCAACTATCTCTAACGAGCCACTGTTGTACATCATTAAAGCTGGAAGTACTTCATTCTCTATAATCTCACCTTTGCAACGCTTGCATACAAACTGAATGTCAGCTCTTAACCTTCCACCAATACTACTGCACTTCTTATGTACCCAATGCTTGCAAGTCTGACAAAAAATTGAGTTACTACCAACCCCTTTCCTGCAAACGCCACAAGGCCACTTTCCAACTACAAGGTCACACTTGGCTGCAATGCTACTAATCATGACTTTAGACTTTGCTGTGTTCACCCTTAGCCCTTTCTCTTCTAGTCCTTTCTTCCACTTCTCAACTTTTCAACTAATTCTTCCATCGACTCTGCTATGAGAACCAAATCATCTGCATACAATAACTCCCATGGACAACCTGTTCTGAACTCCATCGACAGCGCTTCTAAGACTAGAACAAACAACAAAGGACTAAGTACAGAACCCTGATGTACACCAACATTTACACTAAATTCATCACTAAGTGAATCATTAATCCTGACACGACTTCTAGCATTGCTGTACATAGACTGTACCATCGTAACTAGCCACTCATCCACACCTAATTTTCTCATAGCCCACCAAATAACTTTACGTGGCACTCTATCAAAAGCTTTCTCTAAATCTACACAGGCAAAATAGAGATTCTTTCTCTTTCCCAACAAACAAAATAATATACAATACTCTTCCCTCCAAAGACGACAACGAAATCAGTAAAAATACAATCAAGACACCTTACTCTCAAAGATTCAGGCATCCTTTATGGATGATTCCATACATTTCAAAACAAAAAATAGCAAATGCCTTCTCCCCCAGCTTTGTTTGCAACAGAAAGTGGCACAATTTATTTCTTTGTAACAAAAAGTACATGAAACACACACACACTATTGGAGTCCTTTGTTTACTGGTTTTGCTAGTGATGCAGTTTCCTAGAGTACAAACTATGTAAAAACACACATTCCGGAAAGGAAACAAAATGTATAAACAAGGAAATGCTGTGCATATTAACAATCGCAAAGGAGAAACGATGATTTTGTGTAGAAACAAAATTTATTAATGAATTATTAAAGAACAGTTAAAATAAGAGATCAATTTGCACCTTTTTTCTGCACTTCGTGAAGGTAGTGCTTATAAATGATGACCTGAGCCGAAACGAAACCATCACACTATCGCGATTGAATTATATCCTTTTTCTTCATTCTCTAGATCATGATCCTGTAAAAAAATCATGATGACTAAACCTGCAAGGTAACTAGCCAGCTTAATTTTTTGGTCACTTTTGAAACTTGTGTCCTTCCTAGTCTAGAAAATCAGTATCTAAAAAGAAGAAAATAACATGGATCAAATATCCCAAAGTCCTGAATTTGCTAAATAGTCCCAATCTAAAACAAAATGCAGCTTAATAACTAGTTACATATCTACACTAGTTACTATGTATAGCGTTTTTCTCAGCAAGTATCATACTTTACTTTACTTTAAAACAATTTTGATGGTGTTATAACACAAAAAGAGCAAATATTAACTCATTCTTACATCAATGACATCAATTTTTAATTAGAATGCATTTGAAAATGTGCTTATAGCTCTTTAAGGTAAGGGGACACGAGGGATATGTCCCATAGCATGCGCATGAAAATGTTTCTCGTTATGCCACTTCTGATTAGCTGCAGAATGGTCTTATGAAAAACTTTGATTTAAATGTTCCTACTTCTGAAGTATAGATGTGGAGGGAGTGTAAAGTTTTTTCGAGGTTATCGGAGCTGTATGCACCGTTGAAGTTACTAACCAGATATTATTATTTTTGTAGGTGAAGGGTCTCTTTAAGAGACAAGAGAGGAGTTGAACGTCCTCCACCATACCTTAGTTTAAAGGGGCGATTGTGGAAGTCCCATGAAATGCCACATAGTGATGGTGTCACTTTAAAAAACACCCAGTCCGGTCTGTGAACGGTTGGCACTAGGAAGGGCATCCAGCTGTAAAACAATGCCAAAACTCTTTATTAATGGCCGTAAGAATAGTTGATCAGACAAACTGCGTAAACGGGGCTGGAACTCTAAGGAGTGAAGGTGTCGCGCACGGTAGGACAGATGTCAGGTGTGAGCATCGTCAGACCGTTACCCAGCTATCACATCACAAGGTAGATAACACTAGGTTGAGGATGTAAATGTTGGTACTCTGAGAGGTAGAGCAGGTGAAGTAGTTGAAATGTTAGAACGTAGATCTGTTGATATGTGTTGTGTTCAGGAAGTCAGGTGGAGAGGAGCTTCAGTGAGATTTGTGGAAGGTAGGAGGGCAAGGTATAAGCTTTTTTGGATTGGTAATAGTGATGGATATGGAGGAGTTGGCATATTCGTTGCAAAGAAGTGGGTAGAAAAAGTAATAGATGTTATGCGTGTTAATAGTCGTATCATAGTGATAAAGTTTTTGATAGGTAATAGGATTGTCACTTTTCTGTCAGTTTATGCTCCACAGTTTGGACTCAGTGAGGAAGATAAAGATAAGTTTTATGATGAGTTAATAGCAGTCACATCAAAGTTTGGAGACACTGAACTTGTCATGGTGGGCGGCGACTTTAATGGTCATGTTGGGAAGTCATCTGAAGGTTATAGAGGTGTGCATGGAGGCTATGGATTTGGGAGCAGAAATAAGGAAGGGGAGAGATTGCTTGAGTTTGGAATGGCAACGGACATGGTGGTTTGCAACACATCATTCAGTAAGAGACAGAGTAGGCTGATAACATATGAGTCAGGTGGTTGTAAGACACAGATAGATTACTTCCTGGTTAGAAAGTCAGACAAGAAAGTGGTGAAGGACGTGAAAGTTATATCGGGGGAAGAGTGTGTTTCCCAGCATAGGTTGCTGGTTTGTGATATTATCTTGAAGAGTGTTAAAGAAGCCAAGGGAAAGTACAGGCCCCGTCGAAAAGTCTGGAAGCTGAAGGAAGAAATTGTAGCAAGACAATTTAGTGCAAAAGTTCAGCAGTTAGCCCACAATGGTCAATGTGATAGTGACAATGTTGAAAGTACTTGGACTACTTTGAAGAATTGTCTTCTAAAAGCTTCTGATGATACCTGTGGGTGGACGAAAGGACCAGCTAGACAAAGACAGACCTGGTGGTGGAATAATGAGGTTGACCAGTGTATAAAGGAAAAGAGGAAACTTTGGAAAGAGTGGAAGTCAGGTGGTAGTAAAAATATTTACTTAGAAGCTAAGCGTCGTGCTCAGACAGCAGTGTATAAGGCAAAATCAGAAGCAGAGAGAAACAGATTTGCAGATGTGTTAAGAAGGGAAGACCAGCGCAATGAGGTATTCAAGATAGCAAAGCAAATGAAGAAGACTAATCAAGATGTTGTAGGTGAGAAGTGTATACGTAATGATGAAGGTGTTTTGGCTAGCACAGAGGAGGAGAAAAGGGTAGCTTGGAAGAATTATTATCAGAGGTTGCTTAACACTGAGTTTGATTGGGATGAGGATAATTTGTCTGATGATGACGTTGTAGAAGGGCCAGCTATGCAGATCAAGACAGAATGGGTAGTGGAGGCTATTAGGAAATTGAAGATTGGCAAGGCTGCAGGACTATCAGGTATTGTTGCAGAGATGGTAAAAGCATCTGTATATATTGGAGTTGAGCTTATTACAAGTCTTGCTAACCAGATTATAAAGGATGGTGCTATTCCGAGTGAGTGGCAGTCGAGTGTAATAGTGAATTGTTTCAAGGGCAAGGGTGATGCATTAGAAAGGGGTAACTATAGAGGTTTGAAGTTGGTTGATCAAGTAATGAAAGTTATTGAAAGGATTGATAAGTTACTTAGAGAAAGAATTGATATAGATAAGATGCAATTTGGTTTTGTTCCAGGGCGTGGCACTACAGATGCAATATTTTTACTCAGACAGCTTCAGGAAAAGTATTTAGGAAAGAGAAAGAATCTCTATTTTGCCTTTGTAGATTTAGAGAAAGCTTTTGATAGAGTGCCACGTAAAGTTATTTGGTGGGCTATGAGAAAATTAGGTGTGGATGAGTGGCTAGTTACGATGGTACAGTCTATGTACAGCAATGCTAGAAGTCGTGTCAGGATTAACGATTCACTTAGTAATGAATTTAGTGTAAATGTTGGTGTACATCAGGGTTCTGTACTTAGTCCTTTGTTGTTTGTTCTAGTCCTTAGAAGCGCTGTCGATGGAGTTCAGAACAGGTTGTCCCATGGGAGTTATTGTATGCAGATGATTTGGTTCTCATAGCAGAGTCGATGGAAGAATTAGTTGAAAAGTTTGAGAAGTGGAAGAAAGGACTAGAAGAGAAAGGGCTAAAGGTAAACACAGCAAAGTCTAAAGTCATGATTAGTAGCATTGCAGCCAAGTGTGACCTTGTAGTTGGTGAAATATTCGGCACCCCTGAATTATTCGGCACCCCCTTGGGTTTCTGCTGATGGTTTTAGACTTACATTTGTTGGTTATTTGTACGGAATTAAATAATTCATAATGGTAGATAGAAGAGTCCATAATGGTAGCTTGACAGTAAGAGTATGAGTCTTTTCTCAGAGCATGAGACTTAATGTAATGTTGGATCATCCTCATTCAACCGTTTTATCTTTCTGATTTAAATATAGATGACTCAAGTATTTTGATGATAATAAATAGATCACAGAAAGAATGATATTTTGCTTTATATAGCTATAGGGCCGCCATCAAAAATATGTTATGTTCGCGTCCTCCGACCGACTCACTTTTGGCAATAAAAACCCGAGTCGGTAAGTCGGAAAAAACCCGGAAAAAACTTTTTGATCCAAACGATATATATTTTGAAAAAAAAATTCGTGAAAACTAATTTCCCAAAATTGACTAAAACTCGCGAAAATTAATTCCCGTAAAAATTAATATCTTAGGGTACTCATGGCAAGTTTACAGACAGGGCGGCGAAAAAAGGGTCTGTCGAGTGGCGCTATACTGTTTTTTGGCCCTGGGAACGAATTTTGCCCCCATCTGAAAATCCCGGGAAAAAATACGCCGACCGACCGACCGACTCATTTTTGCGAGGTCTTCAGGACGCGAACATAACATAATTTTTGATGGTGGCCTAGCTGCTCATCTTGACACACACAGGCCAGTCTTTTGAATCAAAGCTGACGAAGTAAGTAAGTAAATCATCTATTTCGTGGCTTGTTTAAAACTATTTTCTATATTGGTAAGGACAAAAAAATATTTCACAATTTAAACAGATAATACATAATATATACAGTGAATAATATCTATACTGCTATTTAGCATGAAACTGTTCTGACCCAACTATTATGCACACCGGCCCAACTTTGGACGCGGAACTGGCCCATCTTAAGACGGGACGGCCCGTCAAAAGACTGGTCGGTGCGTTCGCAGTTGGGATGGCCCATCTATTGACGGGCCAGGACCAACTTTGGACAAATGTATGCAAATCCGTCTTAAGTTTGTACAGGCCAAACTATTGACAAAGGAATCTCCCGCTTTTAAAAACTGTGACATCGGATGGACAAACTCAACTGTACACAAAGACTCTTTCAATTTTAGAAAATGTGTCACAAGATGGGACAGGCCCAACTATTGACAAAGGACTTGTGCTTTCAAAAAAAAAAAACAGGCCTAACTATTGACACTTTTTAGAAACAGCCACAACATGGGCTAGTCTGAAGACTTCCAGAATAAAGTTAAACCTTGTACCATGGGCGCAATACACTGTTACAAATTTAAAAAAAATTGAAGACGGCCTAGCGAAACTGTGGACAAATGCAGTGTCTATAGGAGAAGACTAAAGAGAACAAAAAATGTATGAGAAGAATAAATCATGAATTCTCTAAATATGATCTAATACAAATATAGCTAAAGTAATGAGCAATACAAATACCATGTCATAAATTCTTTTTTCTTAAAAATTGAACAAACACAGACATAAATTGACAAATAAATTTGATAAATGGGGATTAGTAGCACAGTCGGTAGAGCGTTCGACTCATGTCCAAGCGATTGTCGGTTTGATCCCTACAAAGACTGTCGTCCAGTTGGGCAAGAATTTCAAAAAAGGTTTCTGTAGCTCAAATGGGAGCTTTAAAGACTCCGCTCGAAACTAGTGAGACTGATCACACAAAATATAAATTATAACACATATTATTTCTTTAAATTAAATCATAGTCCCTGTTTCTTGAATATATAACAAAATATTTTAATCGTTGCTGCCCCAGCCAAAATGATTCTGCCTCTCAAGTTATGTAATAGGTCAAGTTGCAATAATTCCATCGAAGACTATCTTTAATATATAATAGCTTAAACAATAGCTTAATGACATTACACTGAATTGAGCTAAATGTTATATCTTGATATCTGAGTCATTATGAACACAACAAATAAGTAAAAACATCTTCAATCATGCAACAAAAAGTCTCTAACTGCTTAAAAAATGCATTCGCTGATATGGTCTTGTTGTTGGTCTTTGCTGATATGGCTTGTTGTAGTGAAGTGTGTTGTTTTGCTACCATAACGATCTTGAAATGCATAACTCGATTTAATCTCAGCTAGCCATATACAACAATACGCCAGAAAAAGTTGTAGCAGTCCAGTTTTTCACTTTATTGGAGTTAGTTTACGGTGAATACAAGGTCTTGATGTATGCAAACATATTTTAACGCTGTGTCGCAAGTTGGTCCTGGCCCGTCAATTGACAGGGCATCATGTCAAAGAGATGGGCCACCGTGTCAAAAGATGGCCACCGTGTCCAAAGATGGTCCGTCCCGTCTTAAGACGGGCCGTGTTCTAAGTTGGGTCAGAATAAAACCACAAGAAGCAGAGTTCGAAGAATGTGAGGCCCAACTACACCAAACTATGACCGGTGACAATTTAGGGACGTGTTATGTAAAAAAGGTAGCTACATCTATATTATAATACCCGTATACGTCTGTCCGTCTGTCTGTCACGCAAAATCGTAGCTAGCTGTGCAAGTAGCGAGACGCACGCAATGCGGTATAAAAAGGACAGGCGAACCTGTAGCGACTAGTAGCTAGATAAAAACAAAAAACAAAAAGAAGCAGAAACAAATTAGCACACACAAATACACAACATAATCATACAACAAAACAATAATACAAAACAAACAGTAATATGTACAGATGCATACAAAAGTACTTAATATAATGCAGCAAGGTTTTAGCAATTGACATTAAACGGGGTGGAAATAAAACGTTCACAAATGCTGCCTAATAAATCTTTAGAACCATTTAGGATTTTTCAAAAAAGTGGAAAGATTTGTAAACAACTTTTCAAGCTCCTCATATGAACTTCCTGCACGGAGCATGCAGAATAATAAATATATATCATCATCATCATCATCATCATCATTCTCGGCTTAACGTCCGTTTCCAGATGATAAAATGATCTTTTTTCCACAAGTTAAGAATTATAAGACTTTTTGATAATTTGTTAATTTGTTATTCTAAATATATAATATATATATAGCTCTACTGTCAGGAATCCTGTAGTAATATTTTAGCAATTCTGAAGTGTAGTATCTCGATAAATGTATACCTATGATTGCTACAATTGTTCGTTTATGGGGTGTATATGAAGTGTGTATATATTTAGTCATTTTCAGTTTAACATAAACATGTGATTTTTCGTCTACTATAGTGTCAAAAACTGCAATTTTGGATGGTACAAAATTGTCTTTATGTTAGGTTAATGTGTTAGTTCTTTGAAGGTTATAATTATTTTTTCTTGACAATTTAAAATAAATTTAAAAAAATGACATGTGCTTATAGTAAAGCTAAGGGGGCACGAGGACATTTTCATGCGTGTGCTATGCAACATTGCTCCATTGCACGCGCATGACAAAAATGGCTCGTGTCCCATATCTAATTTTTACTGCAATGGAGCAAAAAAATGTTGCATGGAGCAAAAATTTTGCTCCACAACTTTGGGGACAAAATATATCTGAATCTATTTGTGCCTGTGCTCCAGGGACAAAATTTGATGAACATTTTGTTGCATAGCAAATGTTGCTCGTGTCGCCACCTTCTTCAACATGTCCCCTGGGACAAAATTATTGTTGTGACACATTTGTGCCTCTGTCCCCATATCATACAACAAATATTTTGCAAAATCATTTGAGGCAGTTAGTGTAATTGACCAATGAAAATGCAAGAAACATTGCTTTCCTTGAGTCGAACATTAGTGAAGAGAGAAAATAGGGGAAAAAGCAAAAATGTCGGATGAAAAGACAAAGCTATCTGATGAGGAAAAGACAATTTTAATTGACTTTTATAAAACAAATCCTGCGTTATGGGATAGTAAGGATGTACTTTTGTAGTATACTACAAAAATAATAATATCTGGTTAGTAACTTCAACGGTGCATACAGCTCCGATAAACTCGAAAAAACTTTACAATCCCCCCACATCTATACTTCAGAAGTAGGAACATTTAAATCAAAGTTTTCATAAGACCATTCTGCAGCTAATCAGAAGTGGCATAACGAGAAACATTTTCATGCGCATGCTATGGGACATATCCCTCGTGTCCCCTTACCTTAAAGAGCTATAAGCACATTTTCAAATGCATTCTAATTAAAAATTGATGTCATTGATGTAAGAATGAGTTAATATTTGCTCTTTTTGTGTTATAACACCATCAAAATTGTTTTAAAGTAAAGTAAAGTATGATACTTGCTGAGAAACTTTGGATATTTGATCCATGTTATTTTCTTCTTTTTAGATACTGATTTTCTAGACCAGGAAGGACACAAGTTTCAAAAGTGACCAAAAAATTAAGCTGGCTAGTTACCTTGCAGGTTTAGTCATCATGATTTTTTTACAGAATCATGATCTAGAGAATGAAGAAAAAGGATATAATTCAATCGCGATAGTGTGATGGTTTCGTTTCGGCTCAGGTCATCATTTATAAGCACTACCTTCACGAAGTGCAGAAAAAAGGTGCAAATTGATCTCTTATTTTAACTGTTCTTTAATAATTCATTAATAAATTTTGTTTCTACACAAAAGCATCGTTTCTCCTTGCGATTGTTAATATGCACAGCATTTCCTTGTTTATACATTTTGTTTCCTTTCCGGAATGTGTGTTTTTACATAGTTCGTACTCTAGGAAACTGCATCACTAACAAAACCAGTAAACAAAGGACTCCAATAGTGGTGTGTGTGTTTCATGTACTTTTTGTTACAAATAAATAAATTGTGCCACTTTCTGTTGCAAACAAGGCTGGGGAGAAGGCATTTGCTATTTTTTGTTTTGAAATGTATGGAATCATCCATAAAGGATGCCTGAATCTTTGAGAGTAAGTGTGTCTTGATTGTATTTTTACTGATTTCTTGTCGTCTTTGGAGGAAGAGTATTGTATATTATTTTGTTTGTTGTTTTTAAAAAAAACTATTGAATTCGAATATGAATGTAATTCGAATCTGAAATGTAAAAAAAAAACAAAAATATTGTGTTTTGTCGAACGAAGTTGGTGTTGTTAGTTAGAAATATTTCTAAAACGTACGATGATTTAATATCACAAAGAGAAACTGATTGAAAATGTACCAGGCAATTAAATTCGTTCTCTTTGGGATGAAGCGAAGTTTAATATTCGAAGTAAAAAACTGACTGGAGTTTTATTAAGAGAACGCTAGCAAGCTACCTACTGAGAAGGGAAAGAAAAGCAGGTGTGTTGTTTAGATTATTCGGTAGAGAAATGAATTTAGGTGAATAACGTTTTTAAGCCGTTTACACGCTTCCAGCTAAACTTTCCCTTAAATATGAAGTTAAATATGTTTTGTCTTCAGCCTGAACATATTTAACATTTTTTTGTAAGAATATACTCAGGGTCAGTTAAAGATATCTTAAGAATATGTCCAACCTCGATTGTTTGTTCTAAATAAATATAAAAAGAATTTGCCGATAGCTATAGCAACTTATAGCAAGCTTTATTTTATTAAAGGCATTATATATTTTCAGGACATAAACATGCTAAGAATATAATTAAGAATAACGAGGATAGTATTTTCAAGAAAGTTAAGAACATTTTTTGTAAGAATATATATACTTTAAACAATGGGTCTGAAGTTCAGAATATTCTAAGAATATGTCTAACCTTGATTATTAGTTCTAAATATAAAAAAATTGCCAATAGCTATAGCAATATATAGCAAGCTTTATTTTATTGAGGCATTATATATTTTTAGGCCACGAGGATAGTATTTGTCAAGAAAGTTAAGAACTTTTTTTTGCAAGAATATACTCTAAACAATGGGTCAGAATATCCTAAGAATATGTCTAAGCTTGATTGTTTGTTTTAATATAAAAATTTGTATGATGCACAAATTTAATTAGAAGTTTACTTTTTTATTGCGTATATATCTCACAAACTGAACCCTTTTCTCTCCAAAGCAATGGGCAAGTACACCAGGGAAAGTTAAGAACATGAAGGTTGAAACGAAAAAAAACACACTATTCTTATAAAATACATCGTGTATATAGTAGAGAAGAATTTATATAAAATGTAAAAAGTAATTTTTCCGTTGTTACTGTTTTTAGCGCTACGAAGTGGTTGATGTCGTTATAATAAACCTTAATGTAAACAAAGTTAAATCAATGTTTACATCTGTTACGTTACCGTTTGAAATATATTCGATTCTTAAATTCGAAAACACTGCATTGTTATCATGCACGGCACGTTTGCGCATTGGGAGGGTTGCTGTATGCAATAGACTAAATAGCTAATTTGGTATGATGCATTAGAAACTGTACGTTGTGGAAATTTTGCAATAACCTTTTTTGTGTGACTTAACGATTTTTTCTAATGTCTGGTGTACCATTTTCCCTGGTGTACTTCTGGCATGGCAAAGCAAGTATATAGTTTTAGCAGATTTAGCTTTTTACATAACCGTTGTTAGACACCTTGGATTGTGTTAGACCTTTTGCATTTTTATTTTATTTTATTTTTATTTTGTTGTTGGACCTGCTTATATTTTTAAACGTTCTGTATAATGCAGATTGTGAGCAACCTCAATCCCAGGGCTTTTTTTCTCTTTTTGTTTCAGCGGTTATAGATATAGAATAATGCAAATTGTGACTTTTAAAAATTCAAATAACTGTGTTCTATGATTTTATTTGGCACCCATCATATGGACTCGATGAGAGATTCAGTGGATTCTTCCACGGGACTTCGGCTAGTATTTATTTTTATTAAAGTCTTGTGGATTTAATTTATTTGTTGTGAGCAAGAAAGAATTTGAGTATCACCTAGTTGCATTCAAATATTCAAACTTAAAACCATCTTCAAATTTGGTTGTTTTAGTGAAGGTACTGCATAGTTGGCTAAAAATGCAAATAATAGTATAGTTAGGTCTGTTTACGCTGTTACTTTATTAACAAGCTATTTATAACATAAACTGTGGCTACCTATGACAACATAAGCAAAAAACAACAAATTGTGTAAAATGTTTTAGTAAAAACATGGATTATATCCACTGGGGGCCATTTGCTCAAAAGCTCAAAATATACTAAAATTAAGTTCTCCATACCTTTCGTTCATCTGTGTCTCCTTGGTCTCCTTGCTCCATCTACTAAATGTAAAAGATTGTAATAAATTATTGCGAAGCAATTGAGCTTCGCGAGCGAAGCGAAATTGTGGAGCACGTTTGCTACACGCGAGGTATAAGAGAATTATCGAGATTTTCAAAATTTCGATAGAAAAAAAATCATATAAAATCAGCGTAAGGAAATATGACTGATATTTTTTCACAAAAGAGTAGGTTATTTTTTTCTTTACTAGAACAAATAAGTTTGGACCGAGCAGCTGTAATAAAAGTCAGCAAAAAATGCCAATAAGTTGGCTTTGTACCCACCTGTAGTGAAATATTCGGCACCCCTGAATTATTCGGCACCCCCTTGGGTTTCTGCTGATGGTTTTTAGACTTACATTTGTTTGGTTATTTGTACGGAATTAAATAATTCATAATGGTAGATAGAAGAGTCCATAATGGTAGCTTGACAGTAAGAGTATGAGTCTTTTCTCAGAGCATGGACTTAATGTAATGTTGGATCATCCTCATTCAACCGTTTTATCTTTCTGATTATAATATAGATGACTCAAGTATTTTGATGATAATAAATAGATCACAGAAAGAATGATATTTTGCTTTATATAGCTATAGCTGCTCATCTTGACACACACAGGCCAGTCTTTTGAATCAAAGCTGACGAAGTAAGTAAGTAAATCATCTATTTCGTGGCTTGTTTAAAACTATTTTCTATATTGGTAAGGACAAAAAAATATTTCACAATTTAAACAGATAATACATAATATATACAGTGGAATAATATCTATACTGCTATTTAGCATGAAACTGTTCTGACCCAACTATTATGCACACCGGCCCAACTTTGGACGCGGAACTGGCCCATCTTAACCCTATTCGGTCCGGGGTTTTTCGAACATACTATGACCGGGGGGGGGCGGAATCCGCCCCCCCTCAATAACTCCTGATAGGGTTGTTCAAATTGAATCAAACTTGGCACGCTTATAGTACGTCATAAAAGGAACAAAATGGCAGCAATCAATTTTTGCTTGCGTCAGCACATTTTCTGTGACGTCATCAGAAGCTTGAAATTTGTTAAAAATGCCACTATCTGCTTAAAATTTAATTACTTTTGTTCCAGAGCGAATTTTTGCATTCTGTTTGAAGTTTCTGAAAGCTAAATAAAAGTTATTTAACATATTTTCCGGTTTTTACGTGGATCGCATAAAAAAATGCCAAAAATTGCCCGAAAATCCGGTTTTTTCCGATTTTCGGGTAAAATCCGAAAAAATCGGGAAATCGGATTAATCACGTGTCCAAATTATGCAAAATGGTTCTTCTTAATAAAATAAAGTTGTGTTGCAAGTTTCAAGTTCTAAGGTTAATCCTAACAGAAGTTATTAATTTTCCCCATTATAAGGATTTCATAGAGATTTTTAGGGGTAGTTTCGAGTAATGGCCAATATTAAAGCCTCTGAAGGGTATGGGACCTAAATACTTGGCATGCAGGTGTCTAATAGATAAATATTAAAACTCAGTATGTTTCAAAGCCATATAACATAGCAATAAGGAGTTATTAAAAAAAAACCGTCAGGGGGGGCGGAATCCGCCCCCCCCCGGACCGAATAGGGTTAAGACGGGACGGCCCGTCAAAAGACTGGTCGGTGCGTTCGCAGTTGGGATGGCCCATCTATTGACGGGCCAGGACCAACTTTGGACAAATGTATGCAAATCCGTCTTAAGTTTGTACAGGCCAAACTATTGACAAAGGAATCTCCCGCTTTTAAAAACTGTGACATCGGATGGGACAAACTCAACTGTACACAAAAGACTCTTTCAATTTTAGAAAATGTGTCACAAGATGGGACAGGCCCAACTATTGACAAAGGACTTGTGCTTTCAAAAAAAGAAACAGGCCTAACTATTGACACTTTTTAGAAACAGCCACAACATGGGCTAGTCTGAAGACTTCCAGAATAAAGTTAAACCTTGTACCATGGGCGCAATACACTGTTACAAATTTAAAAAAAATTGAAGACGGGCCTAGCGAAACTGTGGACAAATGCAGTGTCTATAGGAGAAGACTAAAGAGAACAAAGAATGTATTGAGAAGAATAAATCATGAATTCTCTAAATATGATCTAATACAAATATAGCTAAAGTAATGAGCAATACAAATACCATGTCATAAATTCTTTTTTCTTAAAAATTGAACAAACACAGACATAAATTGACAAATAAATTTGATAAATGGGGATTAGTAGCACAGTTGGTAGAGCGTTCGACTCATGTCCAAGCGATTGTCGGTTTGATCCCTACAAAGACTGTCGTCCAGTTGGGCAAGAATTTCAAAAAAGGTTTCTGTAGCTCAAATGGGAGCTTTAAAGACTCCGCTCGAAACTAGTGAGACTGATCACACAAAATATAAATTATAACACATATTATTTCTTTAAATTAAATCATAGTCCCTGTTTCTTGAATATATAACAAAATATTTTAATCGTGGCTGCCCCAGCCAAAATGATTCTGCCTCTCAAGTTATGTAATAGGTCAAGTTGCAATAATTCCATCGAAGACTATCTTAAATATAAATAGCTTAAACAATAGCTTAATGACATTACACTGAATTGAGCTAAATGTTATATCTTGATATCTGAGTCATTATGAACACAACAATAAGTAAAAACATCTTCAATCATGCAACAAAAAGTCTCTAACTGCTTTAAAAAATGCATTCGCTGATATGGTCTTGTTGTTGGTCTTGCTGATATGGTCTTGTTGTAGTGAAGTGTGTTGTTTTGCTACCCATAACGATCTTGAAATGCATAACTCGATTTAATCTCAGCTAGCCATATACAACAATACGCCAGAAAAAGTTGTAGCAGTCCAGTTTTTTCACTTTATTGGAGTTAGTTTACGGTGAATACAAGGTCTTGATGTATGCAAACATATTTTAACGCTGTGTCGCAAGTTGGTCCTGGCCCGTCAATTGACAGGGCATCATGTCAAAAGATGGGCCACCGTGTCAAAAGATGGGCCACCGTGTCCAAAGATGGTCCGTCCCGTCTTAAGACGGGCCGTGTTCTAAGTTGGGTCAGAATAAAACCACAAGAAGCAGAGTTCGAAGAATGTGAGGCCCAACTACACCAAACTATGACCGGTGACAATTTAGGGACGTGTTATGTAAAAAAGGTAGCTACATCTATATTATAATACCCGTATACGTCTGTCCGTCTGTCTGTCACGCAAAATCGTAGCTTAGCTGTGCAAGTAGCGAGACGCACGCAATGCGGTATAAAAAGGACAGGCGAACCTGTAGCGACTAGTAGCTAGATAAAAACAAAAAGAAGCAGAAACAAATTAGCACACACAAATACACAACATAATCATACAACAAAACAATAATACAAAACAAACAGTAATATGTACAGATGCATACAAAAGTACTTAATATAATGCAGCAAGGTTTTAGCAATTGACATTAAACGGGGTGGAAATAAAACGTTCACAAATGCTGCCTAATAAATCTTTAGAACCATTTAGGATTTTTCAAAAAAGTGGAAAGATTTGTAAACAACTTTTCAAGCTCCTTCATATGAACTTCCTGCACGGAGCATGCAGAATAATAAATATATATCATCATCATCATCATCATCATCATTCTCGGCTTAACGTCCGTTTCCAGATGATAAAATGATCTTTTTTCCACAAGTTAAGAATTATAAGACTTTTTGATAGTTTGTTAATTTGTTATTCTAAATATATATATATATATAGCTCTACTGTCAGGAATCCTGTAGTAATATTTTAGCAATTCTGAAGTGTAGTATCTCGATAAATGTATACCTATGATTGCTACAATTGTTCGTTTATGGGGTGTATATGAAGTGTGTATATATTTAGTCATTTTCAGTTTAACATAAACATGTGATTTTTCGTCTACTATAGTGTCAAAAACTGCAATTTTGGATGGTACAAAATTGTCTTTATGTTAGGTTAATGTGTTAGTTCTTTGAAGGTTATAATTATTTTTTCTTGACAATTAAAATAAATTTAAAAAAATGATCATGTGCTTATAGTAAAGCTAAGGGGGCACGAGGGACATTTTCATGCGTGTGCTATGCAACATTGCTCCATTGCACGCGCATGACAAAAATGGCTCGTGTCCCATATCTAATTTTTACTGCAATGGAGCAAAAAAATGTTGCATGGAGCAAAAATTTTGCTCCACAACTTTGGGGACAAAATATATCTGAATCTATTTTGTGCCTGTGCTCCAGGGACAAAATTTGATGAACATTTTGTTGCATAGCAAATGTTGCTCGTGTCGCCACCTTCTTCAACATGTCCCCTGGGACAAAATTATTGTTGTGACACATTTGTGCCTCGTGTCCCCATATCATACAACAAATATTTTGCAAAATCATTTGAGGCAGTTAGTGTAATTGACCAATGAAAATGCAAGAAACATTGCTTTCCTTGAGTCGAACAATAGTGAAGAGAGAAAATAGGGGAAAAAGCAAAAATGTCGGATGAAAAAACAAAGCTATCTGATGAGGAAAAGACAATTTTAATTGACTTTTATAAAACAAATCCTGCGTTATGGGATAGTAAGGATGTACTTTTGTAGTATACTACAAAAATAATAATATCTGGTTAGTAACTTCAACGGTGCATACAGCTCCGATAACCTCGAAAAAACTTTACAATCCCCCCACATCTATACTTCAGAAGTAGGAACATTTAAATCAAAGTTTTTCATAAGACCATTCTGCAGCTAATCAGAAGTGGCATAACGAGAAACATTTTCATGCGCATGCTATGGGACATATCCCTCGTGTCCCCTTACCTTAAAGAGCTATAAGCACATTTTCAAATGCATTCTAATTAAAAATTGATGTCATTGATGTAAGAATGAGTTAATATTTGCTCCTTTTGTGTTATAACACCATCAAAATTGTTTTAAAGTAAAGTAAAGTATGATACTTGCTGAGAAACTTTGGGATATTTGATCCATGTTATTTTCTTCTTTTTAGATACTGATTTTCTAGACCAGGAAGGACACAAGTTTCAAAAGTGACCAAAAAATTAAGCTGGCTAGTTACCTTGCAGGTTTAGTCATCATGATTTTTTTACAGAATCATGATCTAGAGAATGAAGAAAAAGGATATAATTCAATCGCGATAGTGTGATGGTTTCGTTTCGGCTCAGGTCATCATTTATAAGCACTACCTTCACGAAGTGCAGAAAAAAGGTGCAAATTGATCTCTTATTTTAACTGTTCTTTAATAATTCATTAATAAATTTTGTTTCTACACAAAAGCATCGTTTCTCCTTTGCGATTGTTAATATGCACAGCATTTCCTTGTTTATACATTTTGTTTCCTTTCCGGAATGTGTGTTTTTACATAGTTCGTACTCTAGGAAACTGCATCACTAACAAAACCAGTAAACAAAGGACTCCAATAGTGTGTGTGTGTTTCATGTACTTTTTGTTACAAATAAATAAATTGTGCCACTTTCTGTTGCAAACAAGGCTGGGGGAGAAGGCATTTGCTATTTTTTGTTTTGAAATGTATGGAATCATCCATAAAGGATGCCTGAATCTTTGAGAGTAAGGTGTCTTGATTGTATTTTTACTGATTTCGTTGTCGTCTTTGGAGGGAAGAGTATTGTATATTATTTTGTTTGTTGGGAAAGAGAAAGAATCTCTATTTTGCCTGTGTAGATTTAGAGAAAGCTTTTGATAGAGTGCCACGTAAAGTTATTTGGTGGGCTATGAGAAAATTAGGTGTGGATGAGTGGCTAGTTACGATGGTACAGTCTATGTACAGCAATGCTAGAAGTCGTGTCAGGATTAATGATTCACTTAGTGATGAATTTAGTGTAAATGTTGGTGTACATCAGGGTTCTGTACTTAGTCCTTTGTTGTTTGTTCTAGTCTTAGAAGCGCTGTCGATGGAGTTCAGAACAGGTTGTCCATGGGAGTTATTGTATGCAGATGATTTGGTTCTCATAGCAGAGTCGATGGAAGAATTTTACCATGTTATGTTTAGTGGACGACCACCAAAATTTGAGGAGGACTTCAATGAGGTACGAATATCTTTGTATACGCACTGCCTTTATAAGCGCGATAGGCTCAAATATAAGGAGGAGATTGGTGTGAAGTTAACGAAAGAAGTATTGTAGCTATTTTGAGAAACATATACCCTCTACCTATATATACCTTCGGTCTTCGCGAGCTAAATTTAATTGTGTGTTACTTTCAAATATACTAGAGTATAGTTTTGGATGGCTTACCTTCTTCTGAAGCTGTCGAAGCTGCAATGAATTTAGCTGTTGCTAATATCAAGAAAGCTACTAAACTTGTAAGAAGAGTAAGTATATCGTATTTATAGCATGTTAATAATAAAATTCGTTTAGTGTGTACGTTTTTTTTTACTTTACTTTTGTAGGTCATGTTAATTTTGTAGGTCATGTTAATTTTGTAGGCCATGTTAATTTTAACGTTATGATAGTGCTTAAGGGTAGATTATAGCATACATTTGTTATTTTGAACGCTAAAAACGTCGAACTTTTGTAATTTGTAAAAACTAGGTAGAAACAATGGCAGATGATCTTTGCTGCTTAGTTCGAACCGCGAATAATTTAATCATTTCGCTAATCGAACGATTTTTTAATCCTCAAACCCAAATCCGTATTTTTTCACAGATACGCCTACCTGCATATTAACCCACCCGTGTATAAGCCCATGTATTTTTTGAGGAATAAAGGAAAAACTATTATGGCCTTCACACATTTTCATACGTTCTTTATCCTACAATGTGTGTAGACACACCCGTTTTAAGCCCATTTTTGAGACTTGCCATGAGATAAGCGCATAAATTATCTGCAAAAAACGGTGTGTCCGTTAAATAGAAATACAACTTTTTTATTATCAAAGACACAATGCGTTAATAAAAAGGCGCTTGCAAGGTAAACATTCGAAAGCTTTCCCCATCGCCAAGGTTTACCCTGTAACTTTAGCTTAACTCGACTTCTGTTTATTTTATTTGTTTAAATTAGTTAACATCCACTAGTTCATGCAAAGAGTTCGTTTTTTTGCTAAATATTTAATAAATATTACTAATTATTCCATATTCAGAACATAGAAGTTGCTCAAGAAAAGCAAAATAAACGCTTATGATAAACGTATTAGAGTAACGGCTGTCAAAAGGGATTTTAAAGAAGATGAAATGGATTTTTTGGCAGATTAATCAAAAAGAAAAGGCCTCAAGCCCAGATTTAAAGGTCCGTTTATTGTTGAGTCAGTCACACCACATGGAAACATCAAACTAAGAAATAACAAACACAGCCATTACCCGAAGCATTTGAAAAAATTTGTTGAAGGTAGGCTTGTAACACAACACATATTTTAAATAAAATTAACAGATAGGAGGAAGAAAGGGAGAGAGAAAAGCAGAAAGAGGAAAGGAGGGAGGGAGGGGAAACTTGTGGTTGTCTTTTGTAAAGTCACTTCACATTACGAATAACACATTTCTTGTCAGAACTAAACTCCTACATATAATAACAGTACTCAGTTATTGGGACTGGACTATAAGCAACTATAAAATGTTAGTAGTTATGTTATCATTGTGTTCTTTTCAATCTTAGCTCCTGAACCAACTATCATACCCACCGAAGATATACGACTTGATGATATTGATAACGGTACTATTAAATCAGTAGTTCATTCTCTATAGCAACTAAAACACTTTTGGAAATCACTGTATAGTTATGCTATCATTTTATTCTTTTCAATCTTGACCTATCAATTAACTCATTTCAATCATAACAAGACTAACAAGTCTGCGCACACGAGGGACATAGTGGCCCCCACTACCATATTATACAAGGAAAAATCACTAGCTGACATTCAGCTACAAATAAGACAAGTTTCGATGCCAGAATGAAGGGCTATATAAAGCAAGGTATATCTTTCGTTCTCGTTGCAACACATGAGAAGGTCATTATTACATTCTCCTAACGAAAGAACTCAGCCTTATAATATTTACACAGTTCATGTAACAAATCCTAATCATTAAAACTTCTGCTGTAAGCACTTATTAAAGACTTTGCGTCAAGCCGGGAAACAAATCTATTGGCTCGTTTAGTTCAGTTGTTCTTATAAGGATTTGCACCGTATCAACCTTAAAAAAGTTAAATTTTACTTTTGATTTTAAGAGATTTTCCCCGTTACAGATAGGGAAACTATTATTGAACACAGATCAATACAACAAAACATATTTTTTGAATTATATTTAGAATGAAGAAGTCGCAGCTGCAGTCAAGGTATGTTTCTATGGAAGGTAAGTGGAAAATATAATTGGCAAATATTTCTCACGATTGCTCAGATTCATTAACATCACATCTTGAGCAAAGAAGCAAACTTCTTCTGGATCAAATTTGTGCATATATAAGGTTGCTGTCTAACTTTATAATCTTATCTTTAGAAGAATGATACAGAAGTTGACGATGGATGGTTTATAATAAAACAAACAAATAATTGCATGCGTAAATGTGCAGGGTGTGGTGGCAACTTTGCAAACACTGACATGTGCTTGATGACCACGAAGTTGCGACTAATTAGAGGGGAAAAGGCGCCCGATGGAAAAAAGAAAAAAACAAATATGTATTTACATATTGATAAAATATGCTTGGGCATAGGATTTAGTATAAAAAAGTACTAAATCCAATGAAAATAAGCATTTCTCAAGCCCAGTTTAAAACTTTCAAACGAAAAGGCGTAGATTTAAAAAACAACAAAAATTTGTAAAATCATTAACTCTTTGTACATATTCTGTGACTACATTATCACTATAAATCTGTTTAAAAATGTGGCTTGTTTTGTCTAAAGTAACCACAATTTAAACGAAATACTACTATAAAATAATACAGGAAGTGAATTAGTTAACTTCAAGTGTTTATGCCTGAAATATAATGTACCTCCTCTTGTTCGGGAAGCATAAGTAAAATTCAAAGTAGCATATTTGGTATTTTTATTGCATAATTATTAATATTTATGTTTAACATTTATGCAACATACAATATTTAACTTATTTTGTTTTATGGGAAAGAGTTGGGTGTGCTGAAGTTTATGTAATTTTACGGTATAATCTATTATTTAATACTTAGTAGTGGAAACTTTTAATTTTGAAAAGTCTTGTCCATTCTGTTTATGAAATACAATTAAATCTTACTTTTCTCCTTGTTTTTGTAATGCAACAAAACTCTGAAAGAATGAAGTTGTTCAATTTGAGTTTACATTCACATATCAAATAGTGATCAACGCAAACTTAAAAAATAACTTTTTGAGGACAAAAGTCAAACTTATATTGTTGCTTAAAAATTAAGACCTTAAGCCTTTACAAATCAAAAATTACTAAAGTTTTAAAATAAACAACTCCAGAGTTAAATTCTCCCTTAAAAAAAAATTTTATTCACGCTATTTAAAAAGCAACAAATAATTAGAATCCTACAATTCTCTATAATATAATACCCGTATACGTCCGTCTGTCTGTCACGCAAAATGGTAGCTTAACTGCGCAAGTAGCGAGACGCACGCAATGCGGTATAAAAAGGACGGGCGAACCCGTGGATATTTCCACGGGACAACGACTATTCTTATAAACAAAGTAAGGATGAACAGATTTTAATTTCTCCAAGATGATGTAAATATCAAACGCAAATATCAATCAGACTATACAGACTTATTTGACACACTCTCATAATTTATAAGGACGACAATGCGTCAACACCGTTGCAGGAGCGACATGATTCAAGACGGAATCCTGAATTAAGTGACACTCATTAAATTTTTGTCAATTTCATCATCTGCAGAAGATCTTAGGGGGTGCCATATAATTCAGGTAGGAGAGGCTGAATTATTTGGCACCCTCTCCCATATCGAGACATTAACTGTCTCTTAACGCTTTAAGAGTGACTTATAAATCGGGCATGGACGCATGAATTAAGTACCGCTCATCAAATTTTTATGAACTTCATCATTTGCCGAGAAACTTAAGGGGTGCCATATAATTCAGGTACGAGAGGTTGAATTATTTGGCACCCCCTCCCATATTGAGACATTAACTGTCTCTTAACGCTTTAAGAGTGACTTATAAATCGGGCATGGATGCATGAATTAAGTGGCGCTCATCAAATTTTTATGAATTTCATCATCTGACGAAAAACTTAGGGGGTGCCATATAATTCAGGTACCAGAGGCTGAATTATTTGGCACCCCCTCCCATATTGAGACATTAACTGTCTCCTAACGCTTTAAGAGTGACTTATAAATAGCGCATGGATGGATGAATTAAGTGAGGCTGATCCAATTTTTATGAACTTCATCATTTGCTGAAAATCTTAGTGGGTACCATATAATTCAGGTACGAAAGGCTGAGTTATTTGGCACCCCCTCCAATATTGAGACATTAACTGTCTCCTAACGCGTTTGTAGTGACTTATAAATCGGGCATGGAGGCATGAATTAAGTGGCGCTCATCCAAGTTTTATGAACTTCATCATTTGCCGAAAATCTTAGGGGGTGCCATATAATTCAGGTACGAAAGGCAAAATTATTTGGCACCCCCTCCGATATTGAGACATTAATTGTCTCTTAGCGCTTTAAGAGTGACTTATAAATCGGGTATGGATGCATGAGTTAAGTGGCGCTCATCCAATTTTTATGAACTTCATCATTTGCAGAAAATCTTAGGGGTGCCATATAATTCAGCTACGAAAGGCTGAATTATTTGGCACCCCTCCATATTGAGACATTAACTGTCTCTTAACGCTTTGAGTGACTTATAAATCGGGCATGGATGCATGAATTAAGTGGCGCTCATCCAATTTTTATGAACTTCATCATTTGCCGAAAATTTAGGGGTGCCATATAATTCAGGTACGAAAGGCTGAATTATTTGGCACCCCTCCATATTGAGACATTAACTGTCTCTTAACGCTTTAACAGTGACTTATAAATCGGGCATGGATGCATGAATTAAGTGGCGCTCATCCAATTTTTATGAACTTCATCATTTGCCGAAAAACATAAGGGGTGCCATATAATTCAGGAATGAGAGGCCGAATTATTTGGCACCCCCTCCCGTATTGAGACATTAACTGTCTCTTAACGCTTTAAGAGTGACTTATAAATCGGGCATGGATGGATGAATTAAGTGGCGCTCATCCAATTTTTATGAACTTCATGATTTGCCGAAAATATTAGGGGGTGCCATAAAATTCAGGTACGAAAGCCGAATTATTTGGCACCCCCTCCCATATTGAGACATTAACTGTCTCTTAACGCGTTTGAAGTGACTTATAAATCGGGCATGGATGAATGAATTAAGTGGGGCTCATTCAATTTTTATGAACTTCATCATTTGCCGAAAATCTTAGGGGGTGCCATATAATTCAGGTACGAAAGGCAAAATTATTTGGCACCCCCTCCGATATTGAGACATTAGCTGTCTCTTAACGCTTTAAGAGTGACTTATAAATCGGGTATGGATGCATGAATTAAGTGGCGCTCATCCAATTTTTATGAACTTCATCATTTGCCGAAAAACTTAAAGGTGGCATATAATTCAGGTATGAGAGGCCGATCTATTTGGCACCCCCTCCCGTATTGAGACATTAACTGTCTCTTAACGCTTTAAGAGTGAGTTATAAATCGGGCATGGATGGATGAATTAAGTGGCGCTCATCCAATTTCTATGAACTTCATGATTTGCCGAAAATATTAGGGGGTGCCATAAAATTCAGGTACGAAAGCCTGAATTATTTGGCACCCCCTCCCATATTGAGACATTAACTGTCTCTTAACGCGTTTGAAGTGACTTATAAATCGGGCATGGATGCATGAATTAAGTGGCGCTCATTTAATTTTTATGAACTTCATCATTTGCCGAAAATCTTAGGGGTGCCATATAATTCAGGTACGAAAGGCTAAATTATTTGGCACCCCCTCCGATATTGAGACATTAGCTGTCTCTTAACGCTTTAAGAGTGACTTATAAATCGGGTATGGATGCATGAATTAAGTGGCGCTCATCCAATTTTTATGAACTTCATCATTTGCCGAAAAACTTAAGGGGTGCCATATAATTCAGGTACGAGAGGCCGAATTATTTGGCACCCCCTCCCGTATTGAGACATTAACTGACTCTTAACGCTTTAATAATAATAATAATCATGTATTTGGTTCCATTATTTACAAATGGTTCTTCTCCATAAAAAAAAAAAAAAGAGAAAAGGTTAAAAGTTATTTGCAAATAAGTTATGATAAATTTATACATATAATACAATTAATAAAATACTATAAAATCCTACACTTAAGATAAGTCAAGACACATGGTAATTGGAACAGAACGCTGAGAAAAGGCTGAAAACAGGGAGACAAAAGAAAATTGGAAAGTGGAAAAAGTAGAAGACAAAAGTGCATAAGTTCGCCAATTAAATTGTAGCTTAAATAAATTGAATAAAATAGACATAAGTAGGCACAAGTTGCTAAGTAAATTGGGGTAGTAGACACCAGGACGCTAAACCACAAAAGATATATGTAAAATATGATGAAAATTATTCACTTGCTAAAAGTTAATTTGTTGAAATCGATTGAAGAGTTGAAGTACCATTCAACTGATCTCAGCAAGTCGTTAAAGATGAAAATAAAAATAGTTATACGTAAGAAAAGTATCACAATGACAGAAGCCTCGCTAGACCTTTGTCTTTGAAATACTCTTTCGCATCTGTTTTAAACCTGTAAAAATTTTCACAAACTCTTATTTTACGTGGTAGGTCATTATATATGTTAGCTTGTTCAGAAAACGTTTTTGCTTCACCATGTTGTAATGTCATTTCATTACCCAAACGTGGATTAAATGTGTTCATATGTAATGGAAGATAGTCTGGCCATGTATCAGTGTGTAAAGCTTTATGTACCAGTTTAACAGTCGCGAAATCAATGTTTTCTCTAACTGGCAACCACCCAAGATCGATAACGTCTGTTGTTTTCACATATCTTCCAAGAACATAAGATGCTGCTGTGTTCTGCACTCTCTGAAGTCTATTTAATAGGTACTTTGGTAATTGGCCAAATACTACATTACTATAATTAAGTTTGGATAGAATGAGTGTTTCAGCGAGGTTCTTTCTCACATGATAAGGAGTAAATCGTTTCCATTGTTTAAGTGCTCGAATTACTGCATAGGAAGATTGTGTAACTTTGGTAATATGATTTTTCCAATTCAGATTTTCGTCAAAATGTATTCCCAGTATTTTTGAGATTGAGTTACGTTCGATTGAGCAACCATTGTGAATAATGTTACAGTCGTTGGTTGTTTCAAGATGATGATAGGAACTCATTTTGTTTGTTGAGAATAACATTTGTTTCGTTTTGCCATCATTAAATAGAAGGTTCTGATTGGTTGACCAACCAGATAAACTATTCAGATCGTCCTCAAGTGTTTTTGCACATGTTTTCAAATTTTTCATTTTGCAGTGTTGGTATAATACAGTGTCATCAGCATACTGTGTTGTGTTAGATGATACATTCTGAGACAGATCCATGACATACAAGTTAAATAATACTGGGCCCAGAATGCTTCCTTGAGGTACCCCAAAATGGATAGGTTGCGTGTTTGATGTTTTATCATCCACTTGAACAAACTGCTTTCGTTCGGAAAGATAGTCATGGATTATCAATAAGCTTTCTTTTGTGAAATTCATTTGGTGTAATTTGAGAAGTAAAGTTTCATAATGTACAGTGTCAAATGCTTTCGAGTAGTCAATTAAAACAGCCAGGGTTACCTCGCTTTTATTCATAGCTTTTTGAATATCATCTCTTAGTTTCAATAATATCGTTGTTGTCGAGTGTCCCTTCCGGTAACCTGATTGTGTTTCATTCATTAAAGACTGTTTATCTATATAGTCACAAAGCTGTTGTAATATGACACGTTCGTATACCTTAGACAAAACTGGTAACACGGAAATTGGTCTATAATCTGCAATTTGAGTAGGGTTTTCGATTTTTGGAACAGGACAAATTCTCGCCACTTTCCACGCACCTGGAAAAACTGTTTTATCAATACTTGTGTTAATTATATGTACAAGTGGCGAAGTGACGAAGTCAACAACTGGTTTCAGATATTTTACTGGAACACTATCAAAACCAGTAGAGCAATCATTCTTTAAACTCAGTAAAATATTTCTAACTTCGTTGTAATTAGTGTGTTGTATTTTGAAAGAGTTTTCACTGTTATTGATTGGTAGGTTTTCTATGAATTCGGCATTAACGGTGTTAGTGTTTTCTTTGTTGGTCAGTTCACTCGCCAAAGTACAAAAGTACTGGTTGATATCAGAGTACTGGTTGATAAGAGTGAGTTATAAATCGGGCATGGATGGATGAATTAAGTGGCGCTCATCCAATTTTTATGAACTTCATGATTTGCCGAAAATATTAGGGGGTGCCATATAATTCAGGTACGAAAGCCTGAATTATTTGGCACCCCCTCCCATATTGAGACATTAACTGTCTCTTAACGCGTTTGAAGTGACTTATAAATCGGGCATGGATGCATGAATTAAGTGGCGCTCATCCAATTTTTATGAACTTCATCATTTGCCGAAAATCTTAGGGGGTGCCATATAATTCAGGTACGAAAGGCTGAATTATTTGGCACCCCCTCCGATATTGAGACATTAACTGTCTCTTAACGCTTTAAGAGTGACTTATAAATCGGGTATGGATGCATGAATTAAGTGGCGCTCATCCAATTTTTATGAACTTCATCATTTGCCGAAAATTTAGGGGTGCCATATAATTCAGGTACGAAAGGCTGAATTATTTGGCACCCCCTCCCATATTGAGACATTAACTGTCTCTTAACGCTTTAACAGTGACTTATAAATCGGGCATGGATGCATGAATTAAGTGGCGCTCATCCAATTTTATGAACTTCATCATTGCCGAAAATTTAGGGGGTGCCATATAATTCAGGTACGAAAGGCTGAATTATTTGGCACCCCTCCATATTGAGACATTAACTGTCTCTTAACGCGTTTGAAGTGACTTATAAATCGGGCATGGATGCATGAATTAAGTGGCGCTCATCCAATTTTTATGAACTTCATCATTTGCCGAAAATCTTAGGGGGTGCCATATAATTCAGGTACGAAAGGCTGAATTATTTGGCACCCCCTCCCATATTGAGACATTAACTGTCTCTTAACGCGTTTGGAGTGACTTATAAATCGGGCATGGATGCATGAATTAAGTGGCGCTCTTCCAATTTTTATGAACTTCATCATTTGCCGAAAATTTAGGGGGTGCCATATAATTCAGGTACGAAAGGCTGAATTATTTGGCACCCCCTTCCATATTGAGACATTAACTGTCTCTTAACGCTTTAAGAGTGACTTATAAATCGGGCATGGATGCATGAATTAAGTGGCGCTCATCCAATTTTTATGAACTTCATCATTTGCCGAAAATCTTAGGGGGTGCCATATAATTCAGGTACGAAAGGCTGAATTATTTGGCACCCCCTCCCATATTGAGACATTAACTGTCTCTTAACGCTTTAAGAGTGACTTATAAATCGGGCATGGATGCATGAATTAAGTGGCGCTCATCCAATTTTTATGAACTTCATCATTTGCAGAAAAATTTAGGGGGTGCCATATAATTCAGGTACGAAAGCTGAATTATTTGGCACCCCCTCCATATTGAGACATTAACTGTCTCTTAACGCGTTTGAAGTGACTTATAAATCGGGCATGGATGCATGAATTAAGTGGCGCTCATCCAATTTTTATGAACTTCATCATTTGCCGAAAATCTTAGGGGGTGCCATATAATTCAGGTACGAAAGGCTGAATTATTTGGCACCCCCTCCGATATTGAGACATTAACTGTCTCTTAACGCTTTAAGAGTGACTTATAAATCGGGCATGGATGCATGAATTAAGTGGCGCTCATCCAATTTTTATGAACTTCATCATTTGCCGAAAAACTTAAGGGGTGCCATATAATTCAGGTACGAGAGGCTGAATTATTTGGCACCCCCTCCCGTATTGAGACATTAACTGTCTCTTAACGCTTTAAGAGTGACTTATAAATCGGGCATGGATGCATGAATTAAGTGGCGCTCATCCAATTTTTATGAACTTCATCATTTGCCGAAAATATTAGGGGGTGCCATATAATTCAGGTACGAAAGCCTGAATTATTTGGCACCCCCTCCCATATTGAGACATTAACTGTCTCTTAACGCGTTTGAAGTGACTTATAAATCGGGCATGGATGCATGAATTAAGTGGCGCTCATCCAATTTTTATGAACTTCATCATTTGCCGAAAATCTTAGGGGGTGCCATATAATTCAGGTACGAAAGGCTGAATTATTTGGCACCCCCTCCATATTGAGACATTAACTGTCTCTTAACGCTTTAAGAGTGACTTATAAATCGGGCATGGATGCATGAATTAAGTGGCGCTCATCCAATTTTTATGAACTTCATCATTTGCCGAAAATTTAGGGGGTGCCATATAATTCAGGTACGAAAGGCTGAATTATTTGGCACCCCCTCCATATTGAGACATTAACTGTCTCTTAACGCTTTAAGAGTGACTTATAAATCGGGCATGGATGCATGAATTAAGTGGCGCTCATCCAATTTTTATGAACTTCATCATTTGCCGAAAAATTTAGGGGGTGCCATATAATTCAGGTACGAAAGCCTGAATTATTTGGCACCCCCTCCCATATTGAGACATTAACTGTCTCTTAACGCGTTTGAAGTGACTTATAAATCGGGCATGGATGCATGAATTAAGTGGCGCTCATCCAATTTTTATGAACTTCATCATTTGCCGAAAATCTTAGGGTGTGCCATATAATTCAGGTACGAAAGGCTGAATTATTTGGCACCCCCTCCATATTGAGACATTAACTGTCTCTTAACGCTTTAAGAGTGACTTATAAATCGGGCATGGATGCATGAATTAAGTGGCGCTCATCCAATTTTTATGAACTTCATCATTTGCCGAAAATTTAGGGGGTGCCATATAATTCAGGTACGAAAGGCCTGAATTATTTGGCACCCCCTCCCATATTGAGACATTAACTGTCTCTTAACGCGTTTGAAGTGACTTATAAATCGGGCGTGGATGCATGAATTAAGTGGCGCTCATCCAATTTTTATGAACTTCATCAATTGCAGAAAAATTTAGGGGGTGCCATATAATTCAGGTACGAAAGCCTGAATTATTTGGCACCCCCTCCCATATTGAGACATTAACTGTCTCTTAACGCGTTTAGAGTGACTTATAAATCGGGCATGGATGCATGAATTAAGTGGCGCTCATCCAATTTTTATGAACTTCATCATTTGCCGAAAATTTTAGGGGTGCCATATAATTCAGGTACGAAAGGCTGAATTATTTGGCACCCCCTTCCATATTGAGACATTAACTGTCTCTAACGCTTTAACAGTGACTTATAAATCGGGCATGGATGCATGAATTAAGTGGCGCTCATCCAATTTTTATGAACTTCATCATTTGCCGAAAATTTTAGGGGGTGCCATATAATTCAGGTACGAAAGGCTGAATTATTTGGCACCCCCTCCATATTGAGACATTAACTGTCTCTTAACGCGTTTAACAGTGACTTATAAATCGGGCATGGATGCATGAATTAAGTGGCGCTCATCCAATTTTTATGAACTTCATCATTTGCAGAAAAATTTAGGGGTGCCCATATAATTCAGGTACGAAAGCCTGAATTATTTGGCACCCCCTCCCATATTGAGACATTAACTGTCTCTTAACGCTTTAGAGTGACTTATAAATCGGGCATGGATGCATGAATTAAGTGGCGCTCATCCAATTTTTATGAACTTCATCATTTGCCGAAAATCTTAGGGGGTGCCATATAATTCAGGTACGAAAGGCTGAATTATTTGGCACCCCCTCCATATTGAGACATTAACTGTCTCTTAACGCTTTAAGAGTGACTTATAAATCGGGCATGGATGCATGAATTAAGTGGCGCTCATCCAATTTTTATGAACTTCATCATTTGCAGAAAAATTTAGGGGGTGCCATATAATTCAGGTACGAAAGGCTGAATTATTTGGCACCCCCTCCCATATTGAGACATTAACTGTCTCTTAACGCTTTAAGAGTGACTTATAAATCGGGCATGGATGCATGAATTAAGTGGCGCTCATCCAATTTTTATGAACTTCATCATTTGCCGAAAATTTTAGGGGGTGCCATATAATTCAGGTACGAAAGGCCTGAATTATTTGGCACCCCCTCCATATTGAGACATTAACTGTCTCTTAACGCGTTTGGAGTGACTTATAAATCGGGCATGGATGCATGAATTAAGTGGCGCTCATCCAATTTTTATGAACTTCATCATTTGCCGAAAATCTTAGGGGGTGCCATATAATTCAGGTACGAAAGGCTGAATTATTTGGCACCCCCTCCGATATTGAGACATTAACTGTCTCTTAACGCTTTAAGAGTGACTTATAAATCGGGTATGGATGCATGAATTAAGTGGCGCTCATCCAATTTTTATGAACTTCATCATTTGCCGAAAATTTAGGGGTGCCATATAATTCAGGTACGAAGGCTGAATTATTTGGCACCCCCTCCCGTATTGAGACATTAACTGTCTCTTAACGCTTTAATAATAATAATAATCATGTATTTGGTTCCATTATTTACAAATGGTTCTTCTCCATAAAAAAAAAAAGAGAAAAGGTTAAAAGTTATTTGCAAATAAGTTATGATAAATTTATACATATAATACAATTAATAAAATACTATAAAATCCTACACTTAAGATAAGTCAAGACACATGGTAATTGGAACAGAACGCTGAGAAAAGGCTGAAAACAGGGAGACAAAAGAAAATTGGAAAGTGGAAAAAGTAGAAGACAAAAGTGCATAAGTTCGCCAATTAAATTGTAGCTTAAATAAATTGAATAAATAGACATAAGTAGGCACAAGTTGCTAAGTAAATTGGGGTAGTAGACACCAGGACGCTAACCACAAAAGATATATGTAAAATATGATGAAAATTATTCACTTGCTAAAAGTTAATTTGTTGAAATCGATTGAAGAGTTGAAGTACCATTCAACTGATCTCAGCAAGTCGTTAAAGATGAAAATAAAAATAGTTATACGTAAGAAAAGTATCACAATGACAGAAGCCTCGCTAGACCTTTGTCTTTGAAATACTCTTTCGCATCTGTTTTAAACCTGTAAAAATTTTCACAAACTCTTATTTTACGTGGTAGGTCATTATATATGTTAGCTTGTTCAGAAAACGTTTTTGCTTCACCATGTTGTAATGTCATTTCATTACCCAAACGTGGATTAAATGTGTTCATATGTAATGGAAGATAGTCTGGCCATGTATCAGTGTGTAAAGCTTTATGTACCAGTTTAACAGTCGCGAAATCAATGTTTTCTCTAACTGGCAACCACCCAAGATCGATAACGTCTGTTGTTTTCACATATCTTCCAAGAACATAAGATGCTGCTGTGTTCTGCACTCTCTGAAGTCTATTTAATAGGTACTTTGGTAATTGGCCAAATACTACATTACTATAATTAAGTTTGGATAGAATGAGTGTTTCAGCGAGGTTCTTTCTCACATGATAAGGAGTAAATCGTTTCCATTGTTTAAGTGCTCGAATTACTGCATAGGAAGATTGTGTAACTTTGGTAATATGATTTTTCCAATTCAGATTTTCGTCAAAATGTATTCCCAGTATTTTTGAGATTGAGTTACGTTCGATTGAGCAACCATTGTGAATAATGTTACAGTCGTTGGTTGTTTCAAGATGATGATAGGAACTCATTTTGTTTGTTGAGAATAACATTTGTTTCGTTTTGCCATCATTAAATAGAAGGTTCTGATTGGTTGACCAACCAGATAAACTATTCAGATCGTCCTCAAGTGTTTTTGCACATGTTTTCAAATTTTTCATTTTGCAGTGTTGGTATAATACAGTGTCATCAGCATACTGTGTTGTGTTAGATGATACATTCTGAGACAGATCCATGACATACAAGTTAAATAATACTGGGCCCAGAATGCTTCCTTGAGGTACCCCAAAATGGATAGGTTGCGTGTTTGATGTTTTATCATCCACTTGAACAAACTGCTTTCGTTCGGAAAGATAGTCATGGATTATCAATAAGCTTTCTTTTGTGAAATTCATTTGGTGTAATTTGAGAAGTAAAGTTTCATAATGTACAGTGTCAAATGCTTTCGAGTAGTCAATTAAAACAGCCAGGGTTACCTCGCTTTTATTCATAGCTTTTTGAATATCATCTCTTAGTTTCAATAATATCGTTGTTGTCGAGTGTCCCTTCCGGTAACCTGATTGTGTTTCATTCATTAAAGACTGTTTATCTATATAGTCACAAAGCTGTTGTAATATGACACGTTCGTATACCTTAGACAAAACTGGTAACACGGAAATTGGTCTATAATCTGCAATTTGAGTAGGGTTTTCGATTTTTGGAACAGGACAAATTCTCGCCACTTTCCACGCACCTGGAAAAACTGTTTTATCAATACTTGTGTTAATTATATGTACAAGTGGCGAAGTGACGAAGTCAACAACTGGTTTCAGATATTTTACTGGAACACTATCAAAACCAGTAGAGCAATCATTCTTTAAACTCAGTAAAATATTTCTAACTTCGTTGTAATTAGTGTGTTGTATTTTGAAAGAGTTTTCACTGTTATTGATTGGTAGGTTTTCTATGAATTCGGCATTAACGGTGTTAGTGTTTTCTTTGTTGGTCAGTTCACTCGCCAAAGTACAAAGTACTGGTTGATATCAGAGTACTGGTTGATAAGAGTGAGTTATAAATCGGGCATGGGATGGATGAATTAAGTGGCGCTCATCCAATTTTTATGAACTTCATCATTTGCCGAAAAATTTAGGGGTGCCATATTAATTCAGTACGAAAAGGCTGAATTATTTGGCCCCCCCTCCATATTGAGACATTAACTGTCTCTTAACGCTTTAACAGTGACTTATAAATCGGGCATGGATGCATGAATTAAGTGGCGCTCATCCAATTTTTATGAACTTCATCATTTGCCGAAAAATCTTAGGGGGTGCCATATAATTCAGGTTACGAAAGGCTTAATTATTTGGCACCCCCTCCCATATTGAGACATTAACTGTCTCTTAACGCGTTTAAGAGTGACTTATAAATCGGGCATGGATGCATGAATTAAGTGGCGCTCATCCAATTTTTATGAACTTCAATCATTTGCCGAAAATTTAGGGGGTGCCATATAATTCAGGTACGAAAAGGCTGAATTATTTGGCACCCCCTCCCATATTGAGACATTAACTGTCTCTTAACGGTTTAACAGTGACTTATAAATCTGGCATGGATGCATGAATTAAGTGGCGCTCATCCAATTTATATGAACTTCATCAATTGCAGAAAAATTTAGGGGGTGCCATATAATTCAGGTACGAAAGGCTGATTTATTTGGCACCCCCTCCAATATTGAGACATTAACTGTCTCTTAACGCGTTTGGAGTGACTTATAAATCGGGCATGGATGCATGAGTTAAGTGGCGCTCATCCAATTTTTATGAACTTCATCATTTGCCGAAAATCTTAGGGGGTGCCATATAATTCAGGTACGAAAGGCTGAATTATTTGGCACCCCCTCCCATATTGAGACATTAACTGTCTCTTAACGCGTTTGGAGTGACTTATAAATCGGGCATGGATGCATGAATTAAGTGGCGCTCTTCCAATTTTTATGAACTTCCTCATTTGCCGAAAATTTTAGGGGGTGCCATATAATTCAGGTACGAAAGGCTGAATTATTTGGCACCCCCTTCCATATTGAGACATTAACTGTCTCTTAACGGTTTAACAGTGACTTATAAATCGGGCATGGATGCATGAATTAAGTGGCGCTCATCCAATTTTTATGAACTTCATCATTTGCCGAAAATTTAGGGGGTGCCATATAATTCAGGTACGAAAGGCTGAATTATTTGGCACCCCCTCCCGATATTGAGACATTAACTGTCTCTTAACGCTTTAAGAGTGACTTATAAATCGGGCATGGATGCATGGAATTAAGTGGCGCTCATCCAATTTTTATGAACTTCATCATTTGCCGAAAATCTTAGGGGGTGCCATATAATTCAGGTACGAAAGGCTGAATTATTTGGCACCCCCTCCCATATTGAGACATTAACTGTCTCTTAACGCGTTTGGAGTGACTTATAAATCGGGCATGGATGCATGAATTAAGTGGCGCTCATTCAATTTTTATGAACTTCATCATTTGCCGAAAATCTTAGGGGGTGCCATATAATTCAGGTACGAAAGGCTAAATTATTTGGCACTCCCTCCGATATTGAGACATTAGCTGTCTCTTAACGCTTTAAGAGTGACTTATAAATCGGGCATGGATGCATGAATTAAGTGGCGCTCATCCAATTTTTATGAACTTCATCATTTGCCGAAAAATTAAGGGGGTGCCATATAATTCAGGTACGAAAGGCGAATTATTTGGCACCCCCTCCCGTATTGAGACATTAACTGTCTCTTAACGCTTTAAGAGTGACTTATAAATCGGGTATGGATGCATGAATTAAGTGGCGCTCATCCAATTTTTATGAACTTCATCATTGCCGAAAATCTTAGGGGGTGCCATATAATTCAGGTACGAAAGGCTGAATTATTTGGCACCCCCTCCATATTGAGACATTAACTGTCCTCTTAACGCGTTTGGAGTGACTTATAAATCGGGCATGGATGCATGAATTAAGTGGCGCTCATCCAATTTTATGAACTTCATCATTTGCAGAAAATTTAGGGGGTGCCATATAATTCAGGTACGAAAGGCTGAATTATTTGGCAACCCCTCCAATATTGAGACATTAACTGTCTCTTAACGCTTTAAGAGTGACTTATAAATCGGGCCATGGATGCATGAATTAAGTGGCGCTCATCCAATTTTTATGAACTTCACTCATTTGCCGAAAATTTTAGGGGGTGCCATATAATTCAGGTACGAAAGGCTGAATTATTTGGCACCCCCTCCATATTGAGACATTAACTGTCTCTTAACGCGTTTAACAGTGACTTATAAATCGGGCATGGATGCATGAATTAAGTGGCGCTCATCCAATTTTTATGAACTTCATCATTGCCGAAAATCTTAAGGGGTGCCATATAATTCAGGTACGAAAGGCTGAATTATTTGGCACCCCCTCCGATATTGAGACATTACTGTCTCTTAACGCCTTTAAGAGTGACTTATAAATCGGGTATGGATGCATGAATTAAGTGGCGCTCATCCAATTTTTATGAACTTCATCATTTGCCGAAAAATCTTAAGGGGGTGCCATATAATTCAGGTACGAAAGGCTGAATTATTTGGCACCCCCTCCCATATTGAGACATTAACTGTCTCTTAACGCGTTTTGAGTGACTTATAAATGGGACATTGATGCTGAATTAAGTGGCGCTCATCAAATTATTTATGAACTTCATCATTTGCAGAAAAATTTAGGGGGTGCCATATAATTCAGGTACGAAAAGCTGAATTATTGGCTACTCCTCCAATATTGAGACATTAACTGTCTCTTAACGTGTTTGGAGTGACTTATAAATCGGGGCATGGATGCATGAATTAAGTGCGCTCATCCAATTTTTATGAACTTCATCATTTGCCAAAAAACTTAAGGGGTGCCATATAATTCAGGTACGAGAGGCCGAATTATTTGGCACCCCCTCCCGTATAGATATTAACTGTCTCTTAACGCGTTTAGAGAGTGACTTATAAATCGGGCATGGATGCATGATTAAGTGGCGCTCATCCATTTTTATGAACTTCATCATTTGCCGAAAATTTAGGGGGTGCCATATAATTCAGGTACGAAAGGCTGAAATTATTTGGCACCCCCTCCATATTGAGACATTAACTGTCTCTTAACGCGTTTAAGTGACTTATAAATCGGCGCATGGATGCCATGAATTAAGTGGCGCTCATCCAATTTTTATGAACTTCATCATTGCCGAAAAATCTTAGGGTGCCATATAATTCAGGTACGAAAAGCGGAAATTATTGGCACCCCCTCCCATATTGAGACATTAACTGTCTCTTAACGTTTTAGAGTGACTTATAAATCGGGCATGGATGCATGAATTAAGTGGCGCTCATCCAATTTTTATGAACTTCATCATTGCCGAAAATCTTAGGGGGTGCCATATAATTCAGGTACGAAAGGCTGTTATTTGGCACCCCCTCCATATTGAGACATTAACTGTCTCTTAACGCTTTAAGAGTGACTTATAAATCGGGCATGGATGCATGATTAAGTGGCGCTCATCCAATTTTTATGAACTTCATCATTTGCCGAAAATTTAGGGGTGCCATATAATTCAGTACGAAAGGCTGAATTATTTGGCACACCCTCCCATATTGAGACATTAACTGTCTCTTAACGCGTTTGAGTGACTTATAAATCGGCATGGATGCATGAAT
>JASGCC010000756.1:0-56701 GCA_030067915.1 Hydractinia echinata
GTGTTAAAAGATTTATGCGAAACAATGCGTGCAGGAAATTCCGCGAAAGCTGAAGAGGTAAATATATCATCTCGATCTCTCTGTTATTCTTCTTTTTCAGAATAAAGTAATAATTTTTTTTTCTATCCTAGCTTTTTTCAAATTGGCTACAAAAAAAAGGTTAGCGGCAACACCTTAAAACAGCATGTTGTAATAAAAGTTCACAACATGGATGAAATAAATGCTTAGGGTAAGTAAAACTGGACAATTGCATCTCGAAAGAAAAGCAATCAAACGAAAACATCCCAGCAGAGTATGTCCAGTTTCGCCTGTGCAAAAGTAGATACACGGATTCACAATCATTATAAAATCACACACAAAATCACTGATCAAACAATTTATCGAAGATGTTTGCAAGAAGCCGAAATTTATGTGGAACCAAATGAGTCAGAGTCAAGTGAAAGTAAAAGTGATAAAAGCGACGAAGACGAAGTTGAATGTGAAATGGTCAAAAGGATCTACAAAAAGGTTGTGCGCAATACTTAAGGCGGACAAAAGACTTACAAATGGACGAAGGGTAACAACTATTATAATATTATTCCAAGTGGTTTAAAATTTTGAGAGTAGCATAAGAATTGTTTATTTTTTGAGTACTTTGCACTTTATCTGTAAAATAATAATTTTAGTCATACAACGTTTGGGCTTTTAATGTCACAATAGAGGTCGAAAACACTAAGTAACAATACTTCGTACCTTGAATTTTTATAGATGTCGAAGGACAGTAGAATTCAGAAATTTATTTTCTTGTACCACACAATGACATTGACACACCAGCAAAAGAACACAAAGGTAAATAAACTAAAAGAAAAAAAAATTAGGAGAAAAGAATTAGAAATTACATTAAGTTTTTGAATATAAAGTGGCGTGTAATCAGCTCTTTAGACAGGCAAAAATACCGTCTAAAATATAGCTGGTATTTGGCAATTATCATATTCACTTTTGCCAAAATATTGTCCTTTTTTCAATGTTGAAACTGTAAATCTGCCTTTATATATGGTAATTTTTGTAAACTCTTTTTCTTTATTAGATAATGATGGAACCGAGGACGAAGACATGGATGATAAAGATAAGAATATTGACAATGCAATGACCCCTTGGAAATAATCTTCATTGTTCGATGGTCTTTTTAATTGGTTGATAAGTGCTGATGGAAAGTGTGCTCCCTCCCGACAAGCTAAACAACACATGAAGCAGGTTATCCTGATCCTTCAAGAGTGTAGTGATAACACATATATTCTGAGCTGTTTGTTTGATCGTAAAAGCATCAGGGATAAATGGCTAGTAGGTCTTGACATCAGAAGAAAGGCTGGAACAGTGAAGAGCTACATCCATTCTCTCCGCTTTTTTTATAAACTATGTTAAGCGAGCAACAGTATGGCAAATATCAAGATACCTTCTCTTGTTATAATGTGCGAAAATTGGATTTCAGTCTACAGAAAAAAATCAAAAAAAAATCGTTGGAAGCGTGACATAGGGCAGCTTAGCCAATTGTTTACTGGTGAAGAAGTCAGAAAATTGGACGAGTCTGAACTCATCCAGTACTGCCGAAAAGTTGTATAACTTTTAAATGCAAAGAATTCTTACTTTCTTTGAAACAGTTTACTAATGTGCGCGACTATATTCAAATTAATCTTTGCTTGGACAATGCGTCTAGAACTGGGTCTTAGCAAACATGACGCTAAAAGAATTCAGGAAGGCCCATTACAAGAACGACAACGACCGATATGTAGTGGCTGTTCTTAATCACAAAACGTTGAAGACTGCTGGGCCTGCTGTTATTGTATTCACACCACAGCTCTATAAAGATACTCTGGTGTATGTCGAAAAGATTAGGAACAAGTTGGATGGTATCGCCTCCGTTGATGATGATGCTGTTTTTGTGAGTTGGAGTGGAGAAAGATGTCGTCATCCATGGTTACCGCCCAGATCAATTCGTTCTGGGGAAAAGCTGTGGGACATTCCCAAGAACAACCTCGCACATCCGAAACCTTAGTCCGTAAGTCAGCGGTTTCCAAGGTGCATGAAAACAAAAGAGAGATGCGAGGAAATCTTGCCCGCTTGATGTGCCACTCTAAAGAAACTGCAAAAAGAATTTATTACTTCCAGGAAAAATGAAAAAAGGCAGCTGAAGACTAGTGCGTCACTTCACAGTCTTTCGTCAAGATGATCATGTGAACGACCGTAACGACGACATTGTCGAAGAAATTACTAAACACTTTAGTGATTAGGGAATTTTCTGAATAGCTTTGCGGGACAAAATACGTCACATAATAAAGAAAGAAGAAGGTGCAGGTGTGATTTAAAAAAAAATTATACTACTGTTAAAACCTTGTTTGACTTAAACACTGGAAAAATTATAGAGAGAATACTCTGTTGTCCAAAGTTCGCACTAAACGAAAAGCATTTTTGAGGAAAATGTAAAAAGTAAAGGAGAATTTTGTTTGAAGGCAAATTAAATGTATACATTATATATAAAATACTTACCAAGATCTAGAATTTCTTGAATAGTACTTGAATTATTCGCACTCGGAAAAAACTAAGGCAAAATGTAACTGCATGGTCCGGTAGTTGGTGTACAGAGTATGGCGCAAAAAATTTTTAACAGGTTGTGTCCAAATAGAAAGACAAAAAAAAGATAGGACGTTAGCATCATGTTGGCCAGTTGACCTCGCAACTCTTGGAGGTGGCATAAGGCTTTCTATTTTTTAGTAATGAGTTATACTACGTTGAGACCAGAAAATGCTATCCGCAGCACAAGCATTGTGATAAGAAGAATAAGGTGCGATCGACGTATAGGCGTCTAAAAAATTAATATTACATTCACTGGTTAGAATATAGAGAAAAATTACCCCAAATAGTTGCGTGTATGGAAGTATTGACAAACAAACTTTTTGGACCATATCAACCTTGGATTATAAGAAATCAAAAAAAACCAACTCGAGCCTTCTACAACAGAGAATGCGCATTTTCGTAGGTCAATTCAAGCTCTTTTGTGGATTATGACATTTGGAAATATACAAAAGCACAATTAGGTTCTATGAAATATCCAATACACTTTTTCCGTGGGAACATTGGGCAAAAAAAATTAAAACTTTCTTATCCTAAACCGCAATTTCATTTTCGAAAGTCTTTTTTTTTATAAATAAATAATTCAACAACACTGTAGACTGTATTGCGTGAGGTCACAGATGGGGGTATGTTCAAATATGGTTTTTTATGAACAACCGACGAGTAGTTGATAAGCGCAAATGTTTAGCTTTAAAATGTTCATACAACTAAATGATTTTACAGTAAAACTCACACAAAGCAGACGCTTTAATTTGTCCCGGTTGATTTCTTTAAAAAACAAAAACCATGCATGTCAAAAGGAGGGAACTTTTTGACCATCGAGCTGTTTTGTTGCTTCCTTACTACCTATTACTATCAAAGTACTGGCACTTTAAACTCTACTCTGACCGTTTGGGTCGTGTGAAACACAAATATTTTTTCAAAGTACACTGTTTGTAGCTTAACGTGTTTGGAGGATGGATAGATGAGCTGGCTTGCTAAGCTAGGGCAAATTGAGGCCCGCACCCTTGCAGCCGAGTGTTCATAAAAATCCCGTATTTAAATTGTGCTTTGGGTTTAAAATTTGTTTTTGGGATGTTGAAGACTTAAACACTTTTTTCTTGATTAGGTATAGGCTAGAACTTTTACGACACTTTAATTTTTTGACCTGTTACGCGGAGATATGAAAGCTATATCTTAGATGCTAAAACAAAAGGTGGATATTGTACAATTTGTCGAAGTTAGTTGGATTTAAGCCATAAAAAAGTTATAAAAATAAAAAGGTAACGCTATCAACAAAAAGAAGCCAGCATTAACTTAATAATTGACAAATAACTTTTTTCCCATTTTGGTTAGTTATTGGTTATTTTTGCCAAATATTTTTACCGAATTGCCCTCTCCTTACACCTCCCTCCGCATAAAAAAGGTATAAATTGGAGAATCGCTTCGTGCATGCAATGCACTGGTGTATGTTTAAGCGGAAGATGGTATTTAATATAAAGGTCAGAAAGTTGTGCCTTGTGTAGAATTTGCCGACATTGACTTAGGACTTGTTTATTCAGGATTACCAAATCTACGCTTTTCAGGGATTAGACTTGATTCATATAAGCTTTAGTCATAAGTATAGGTACTACTCACTTCAGTGGCAGAAGTACATATAAAAATATAAAGGTAACAGACTCGCATGAGTGGTAGAGTAGTCAATGTCGGCCTGATACAACTGTAACAGTATAAATGTTCCCGAAATTGAAATAAATAACTTTTCTATATCTATTTCTAAATCTTCATAAAGGCTTTTGCAGAAAGTAACACCACTAAGCGCTTCCTAAACATATGCTTTAAGGAAACCAACATCAAAGTTTAGGAGATATAGTAAAGGCGCAGGATTTTGTAGATTTTAGATATGACATTGTTCCCGAAATTGAAATTCTCGAACTTTTGTCTTTCAGGGGCATAATGAGAAGCAGGAAAAAAAAATAATTTTAATTTTCTACGTAAAAACCCTGGTTAATAGCGTTTGCGCACCAGGGGAAGATGCGTTTCTTCTGGTAGCTAAGAGAATTAAAAAATCTTTGTATTTAAGGGCAGAAGACGGCAATGGTTCAAAAGAGATGGGGGCAACAGGAAGACCATCTAAACTGCTCAAGGGAACATCATAGAACTCATCTTTAACAGTCAAGGATTTATGTTTGTCCAAGGAATGCTGACTAACATGCAATTTAACGTTGCATTTAGGATTAAGTAAGGCTTTGCCAGCTGAATAGGGGTTATTCCTAAAAGCGGATTGAGCCTTTCTGAAACTATTTTTCTTCTTTTGTCGTCTTTCTGAGCGACGCATAACCTTAATTTTCGCCCTAGTTTCTAAAAGCAAGCTGTTGGAGAGCTGACTTTTTTACAGGATTGGAAGCAGATTGCACTTGTGCAAACAGAGAGTTTTTTAACTTAATTGACTTTATAGAATTTAGGGTTCTCCTGTTTTTCCAGAAAGATTTTTACGTTGATTAGCTTTTGGGTGCCCAAAAATGTTCATGCCTTCATCATAGATGGTGTCTTCAAGAAGCTTGTCTTTAGATGACAAAGAGTCACAATTATTAATAGAATTAGATAGTCTATTGAAAACAGCTTTGTCTAAGACAGACCAAAGTGGATCGTTCATTTCCCCCCATTTAATTGGTGTTTTGATGTGCTACAAAGAGAGTATCCGAGGAACAAATCCGCACACCACATGATCAAAAGAAGAGTTTCTATTTCTACAAACAGATAGATCATGCAGGAAACACAAAAACTTTTTGTGTTTCCTGCATTTCCTTCAGTCACTAGGAATGTTTACGCTCGATGTAGTTGTGAACAACAGCATATTCGATTGTGTAACTACTGAACTTATCGATCACTTGTTTTCGGCATCATTTCAGTGGATGTAATACGAGCCATTTACAAAGTCATTTGGGGTTAAAGTCGTGGACACCAGATGTTGTGGTGGTAGCTCCAGACGCAAAAAAGAAAGGGTAGTTAAAAAAAAAATTCGAAATAGGTTGGGATGTAATCGTGTACACAGTGCACGAATTTTCGCTAGTGCGAAACAGACGTTGGTTCCGGAGTGTAATTGAATGTTAATCCGGTCGGATATATTACACCGTCGTACTACTGTACTAAATTAACCGGTACTGTAAATGTTGAACTGGAATTTTTATCTTCAAACGATTTTACGTCCGGTACGACGCACACTAAACTTTCGAAAGATCTAAAATATCAAAAGTATTTGAAGTATATTCATCATGGTAGCTGATGGTCGATTTTAATTTTACACGTTTACGAGTTTATGAGTCGTATCGATTTAATTTACGCCGGGTCAATAAAATAATAGCAAATTGTATTGTTCATGTTCTCACTGTACACAGTGTTAGCCTCGACATCACCAAACCAAACCTTCATAGCCGAATTAAAATTTTCACCATGCACTTCCAACTTAGCCACATCTCCTCCACCGTTTAACTACAATTAAACAATAATACACTAATTTCTAAATTAAATATACTTCGTTTGTTTCCTGCGTTCCAAGGGGTAAAGGATACAGGTGGGGGCACACTTGAATAAAAGTGATAAAAAAATATTGATTTCTTCTCACTTTATTACTTTATTTACTTTCTCACTTTATTAACAAGTATTAATCTGAAACCTCATGGGTAACAAACAAATACAGTATTTCTGGAGCTGTACTGGAGATAAATAAAACACAGACTTACCTGAAGTGCATAAACATTAGAAACAGGTGTGACCGGTCCACTCATAGGGCCAGCCCCTTCACAATATGAATATTCTGCTCGATCTAAGAAGCCATAAATAATACATTACTAATGATTATCATTCTCCTACATAACCTCTGAGGCTTGCACTTAAAACATTTTTAAATCATTTAGCTTCTCTACAATTTCTTCCTTAGTGCATGTTGAAGGGTGTGGACAAACATACCTGTACTTATGATAGTCCATGCTGCTCCGTCGGTTATCATTTCTTTTTTTTGGATCTTCGGGACATGGCGTTGACTAGAATAAAATTTCAGAGTTTTAATTTCATACTACCTAATAAAAAGAAAACTTTTCTACACACAAAAAGAAACTGTATAATTTTTTCTTGACGAATCACCTAAACAAATGGATATTGTGTATTCATACTAACACCATTTGATAAAATATCTCCGAATCTTTTGGTTGTTTTAACGTTTTGAAGATTTATTGGCTGTCTTGATTACCCATGATTTTGGATCCCCATGATTAGTCTATATGACCAATCACGGGTGTAAAGCGACATAGGATGAGTTTAAAACGAAGGATTATTCTTTGATTCGCGATGTGAGGTATTTAGTATTTCCCTTTAAACAAGTCAGCTTCTTCAAAAAGCGTTTTTGTTCCAAAGCTAGTTCTTACTTAGAAAATTTAACTTGTCCTTAATTACGGAAAAAAAGCGTAAATAAATTCCCGCGAAATATCCGCAAAAATTAAATTCTGGTAATGGTAAAAAAAGATTTTAATTCGCGGAAATTTAAAGAAAAAACGCTTACAAGTCTCGGTAACGCTATCCCAGTTTAAACGCATGCTCACTTATGAATTCTTCGCTCTCATCTTCTTCATAATCAACTATAAAGTTTAAATGCGTTTTAAACATCTCATCTGGTTTTTTGACGTCAACTGTGAGGTACAAACTTTCGCGAGTTCCAAGTCTTGAAAAGTGTTGTGACAAACTCAATAACAAATGAGATTTTGTTTTACTTTGAAATTTGAGATACTAGTAATTTACATTTGGAGCATAATTAAGGGTGTTCAGAAGTTTTGATATTGTGTAAGGTTGCAAGATATTTCGACTATTAATTTATGCTTACTATCTTATTACATGATGATGTCATAAAGTCAGCTGGAAACCTTTTAAGCTATTATCTTGAGAACGAAAAAAGATTTTTAAAAAATTCCAAAAACTGGATAAAAACTTTTTATCCTCTATAACATACAAAAATATCATTTTCAATGCATTAATCCCTTTAAATAAAACCACACTTATTAATAGGAGCTGCGTTTATAAATGCAGTATTACCTTATAAAATGATATATATTTTTTATCTTTAGACTGTGCGCTTAAAAATTGCTTTCACGCCCTGTGAAACCAAAGCAAAAAAAGACACGGTTTATAGAATTCAAATGAGACCCTCGGACAGATTCATTTGTTGTTTTCATTTAATTTTGCCAAAGCATCAGTTTCAGCATATTACAATTTATTCATTCAAAATGTACACTATATAATGAAATTCGAAAGAGTTTACAAGATGTATATAACTTTCTAAATTCATTGAGAATTTTTTTCCTAAACTAAAAATTACTTTGAACTTCAGAATAAACTAATGTGAAAAAGGAAGAAGCCCTGCTTTTAAGGCTTAAATAAATTTTTTAAGTCATTTTTTAATGATCATTTTCCAATTATCATTGAAAAATGACAGTGTATACAGGAAAAAATTTTTTTTTTTACACTCTCATCTCCAACGATCCTTAAAAATTAAAAGTTGAACATATTCAACTCTTAAACGTTACCTCCGACCTTATAACAAGTTAATCTTAAGGTGGTTTACCACCAAATAATGTCTAAATTTCAAGAATTGTCTTTTACCTGTTTTCTGACGGCAAATTCGTCTTAGAATACCGTGGCAAGTAGTTCTTATGACAAATTTCGGTTTTTATGGCGCAATCTGGCACTTTCTCTAACCAACCGCAAATATAAGTGCATAGCAACGCCCATAGCAACCATTTTCGCATTTTTAGACAGCTTTCTTGCCCCTCCGTCGATGTTTAATGCTTTGCAATAGCTGGATGATACTTTAGGGCCTCCTAAGGCAATATATGACAGTTCTGAATATTAAATGTGGTGTTCCACACGCAGTCAGAAAGCTGTCTTAACGATGCACCCTCCGAAGTGAACTCGTCGTCAATTAAGGTCTTAGGTATTTGGTGCTTTTTAGGTCGAAATAGTGCTGCCGTACACCTTTTGTCGATCCACAAGTCAAGAATGTCCATAAAATAATCTTTAAACACGTTTTTTGCCGTTAAAGTTCGGAATCCACGCGAAGCAAGAATTCTCAAGATCGAAGCACACATTCTTTACAATTTCTTCTGTGGATGCAGGCATTAGTATTACCTAGTGCTTAACTGAAACCGATTTTTAAATCGAAGTTTTGTCTTTCAGTTATCTTGTCCAGTTTCGCCGTTTTAGCCTTTTTTTCGTCCAAGAAATACCGCATCAGTTGTCTGGGAGACGAGTCAGCCTTACGAATATGCGTTTCACTCAATCACTACACGTGACCCTTGAGAAACATACGCGGTCAAAAAGGCGCTTCAAATAGCGCATGTTATTCAGTTATTTGGTTTAGCGTCGAGCAGGAAAATGTCATATTTTGCTCCTATTTTACCTAGCAACGGGTAACCATGGCAACCAATCAACTAAATTTTGGACTTAATTTTGTCGTACTATCGCGTACTATGATATCCTCATCAATTAACTTTAGAAAAGACAATCCTCTGCGATATAGGTTATTTGTTGGAAAGCCACCTTAATTGAAAGAGATCATTAAAACAGTACAGAAAAAAAGTATTATTTTGAGCAACTTAAACCACACGCCCTTCCAATATATCCTGTGTATACTCCGTCAGGTTCGGGATAAGCATCACAAATATTTGTTACTGCGCGTGGTTGGATGACTCTTCGCACAGATTTGCCAAGTTTGTTGTGTCTCCGCCATGTGAACTGGCGGTAAGCATATACATACCAATCAAAGCTGTTCATAGATTTCATTTCCTCAAAACAATCGAGTCAAAATCTTCGTGATTGACAATACCTTTTTTTTCTAAATTATCTAAAGAATGCATTTTTCAATAACTTAATAATCAGCATAGGCAAATATAAGGTTACTAACATGCCGCTGAAACGTAGACACCTTGCAGGTTATCTATAGCATCATTGAAATGCAGTTTTGGTGGTATCATTGTTACGGTTAAAGCCTTCCTAATTTTCGTCTTGTACTAATAAGGCTCATCTTCGAGCAAAGGTTAATTAGTACAAAATTAAAAAACCTGTTGTAGTAGGTTGTTTGTTTGATGTACGAATATGTAAGGATTTTGAAAATTACATTCATTTTCTTTAAAAAAGTTGAGTAGAGCTGCGGCACATCATAGAGAATAATTTTTTTGAGCATGTGCTCACTGTTAGAAACTCATTTGGCGCCTGATGGTTTGGTTAAAAGTATAATTTCATTACACTTGCGATATTTTTTTCACGTTTAGAGAAGTCCGTTCAGTTGTTAGTTTTAATCGGAAAATTTTTGGACATTGTATATATGTTATGGTTTACATATACACTGGAAAAGAATTTTAGTAATAATTGTAAGAACACTCAGATAATATACGGACACTGTTGCTTTACAAAAATTTCATAAAAGATTAGAAAGTTTTACACGTGTTTTTGTTGGTTCAACTTTGCGGTTTGTAATTAAATCGACGATTAATCGAGAACTTGATTCTGATTAATTGATTTGTTTGTTTCTTTTAGAATTGAGTTTTATAAATTCAGAAGTATACCAGTACAGCTGAAACAAAATGATGGGTTACTACGACGAGGACGAAAACGACAATATAGCCTTCCCAAGTAGTCCTGGAAATACATTCAACGACTCTATGTTTACATTCGAAGATACACACGATCATCGAGACTTTACCCAGCTGTTTAAAGACTTTGGTAAGCTCTCCTTCGCAATGGATTTTAAACGTCCTTCGTCAATGGACAATTTTTAAATTTCCTTAATTATTGCCTACATGCTTCCTTAAAAACGAACAGTATTTTCGAATCTTCCAGTAAATCATTATTCGTCTTGTTATTTTATTGATCATATTTTGTGGAGCAACCGAGGTTATGTACAAGAAAAACTCGATGGAGGGATTTCTCACTAGTTGTTGAAGGATTGGATATTCTGCCTAAATAGTACAAATTATCAATTCGAGAAAAATTTAATTGTAACATGGACAAAAATAATAATTCGTTCCTGAAATACCTGCGACAGATGCAAGTTACTGATACTTATACTTTTTGTGATATGTACGATGGCCCACAAGGGTCACAGTGCGAGAATTTTTTATACACTGCGCGAGAATTCTAAAATGTGCGAGAATTTTCCACTACACTGCGCGAGAGCTTATAAACTATGCGAGAATTTTTTTGTACACTGCGCGAGAATACTCAACAATGCGCGAGAATTTCCAAATATTGCGAGAAAATTTATATAGACTGGACGAAAAAATATTTTAAATATCGCAGGCCTACATATCATCGATCTGGTCTTTAAAATTAATTTTCTTTCGCGCTTTTTTTCTCTTTTAATGGAAACAGCATGGACTTTCGAAAGCATAGCTCGAAGCCATAATGCCTATACCAACGCACTTGCCATGCATTTCAGTGAGTGTTAATAGTGATCGTGATTCTTTGATATCGCAATACTTCTCTCAAGACATGACAAATCTTGAAATAATATCTTTTCTTGCAATTCATCACAGTATTTACATAAGTTTGTCAACATTGAAAAGAAGTTTAAGAAAAATGGGCTTGAGACGACGCATTGGTCAGTACGAGTCCAGAGAGGAAGTGATTCAAGTGATTTCAAGTGAATTGACTGGAAGTGGAAAGTCACTAGGTATTATAGCATGAGTATACGAACAGGACTTAAATTTTTTAATGTCTTGTTCCCAAGCATTTTCTACCAGGCGTGAAAACTGTTATTACAGTTGTTTACTTTTTTTAGGCTACAGAAAGCTGTGGAAGGCCATAAAGGCAAACGGAATACCAGCCAGAAGATCATCTGTCATGGAAATTTTAAGAGAGTTGGATCCAGTAGGAGTTGAAAGTCGCGCAAAGAAACGGTTGAGGCGCCGAATCTACAGCGTACCTGGGCCAGATTTTTTATGGCACTTGGACGGGCATGACAAACTGAAGCCCTACGGTTTCAGTATACACGGTTGTATTGACGGGTTTTCCCGCCGATTAATTTGGCTCGAAGTTGGACCCACAAATAAACGACCAGAAGTTGTTGCCAACTATTTCTTAGAAGCTGTAACCCAGTTGAACAGACTACCTACTAGAATAAGAAGCGACGACGGGACCGAGAACAGCATAATCGAGGCCATTCAGATATGCATGAGGGCTGATCACACGGATGAGTATGCTGGTCTCGGCAGTTTCATCGTGGGATCCTCTCCGAACAATCAAAGGATTGAATGTTTTTGGTCGCAGTTGGCCAAGGATAGACCAATGTGGTGGAGAGAGTTTTTTGCAGAGCTTTCCGGGATGGGCTATTTGGATGGTGGCAATGTATTGATTGCTCAATGCGCTCGTTTTTGTTTCATGCACTTGATTCGAAAAGATTTAGATGATATGGCGGTGCGCTGGAATCAACATATCATTGCACCGAGCAGAGGTTCAACCCTACCACGCGGACGTCCAGATACCTTACATTTTATACCAGAGCTATACAATAGCAAATCATACAAGAAATTTGTTGACATTAGTGACATCAGCGAATTCAACGATCCTACATTTGCTATTGCTGTTGCAGACAACGAGCCTGAGTTTATTGAATTTGCAGACACAGTCCTTGCAATGAAAGGACACCCAAATGGACGTCCAAGTACAATTCAGCAAGCCTTAGAAATATACTTTCTTTTACTTGATGCTGTAGCAGAATTTATGTAGAAACAATGTAACAAGTTGGTGTTGAAAAATACAGATGTAATCTTGAAATCTTCAATATTGAAACAAAATGTTTAATACATTTGAAACAGCTGTATTAAAAGTTAAAATAAAAAACAAAATAGAAGAATGGTCCATTATCAATGATAAAAAGCACTGATTCAGCTTCATTAAAAATAAAATACAGAACAAAATAGAGGAAAGAAAATCTGTGTCATTCAGAATTAAAACACAACAAAAACAGAAGACAAAACAAAAGACACCCCCCCCCCCCCCCCCCCCGTGTCAACGGCTATGAAAAACACAATTCAAGCATTGTCGTGGGCAATATTTGCAAAGCTGAATGATGTTTTAAAAAATATGCTAATTCAAAAAACAATAGAATACCACTGATAAAATATACTTATCAAACAACAAGTATTTTTAAACAATGCCAAAGCCCGGCGAATTAATAATATCTTCGGTAATGTTTCTAGAAAATTTTGACCCAGTATATCTTGGTACAACCGGAAAAGTGAGCTGATACTGACATGTCGAAACACTGATTCTTCCCTTTCCAGTTATATGATCAAAAAGAACTTTGATTTTTTCGTTATTAGGTACAACAGTAGAGCCTGTGAGAAACATCATAACATCGCCTAGTGAAAGTTTTTTCTCTGATTTAGCACTCTCTTCTGTTTTTTCATTCTCGACATCAGATACGGTGAAAGTTTTAACAGTGATAGACTTACCGTGACCCAATTCATCGAGGAAGTTTTTCCAATTGTAAAAAATATCTTCCTCTAGGGCAGCTTCATCACTTTCGTTCGAATATGTTACATCAAAACAGGACTTGATAACCTCAGGATCAACAAGATCTTGGTTGTAAGTGAATAACTTCATGGCTTCCAAAGGATGCTTTCTAAGCAGATCAAGAACACCAAAAGCTTCAAGTCCCTTTAAAAATTGCTGAATTTCCTCTAATTGCATAGATATTATGATGTGGTGAGCAACCTTTTGCAATAAATCAGTTTTGTCTGCTAGTTTCGGACATGGTTTGTTGTAACCATAGTCAAATCGTTCATGGAAACGTTGAACTTGAGACTGAAATTCTGCTTCTTTATCACAATTTCTGATATTTTCAAGTTTAATTTTGAGGTCAATGGTGGGTATGTTATCAATGCAACATAAACAGTCTTTATGCCCTGAAATAGATTAAATAATCTCAGGCATAAACAAGAAGTCAATATCAAAATTTGCCAAATAATTCACTGAAACACATGCAAACAAGGCCTTTTATAAAGCTTCCATACATCAACACTAATGTAAACCAAACGCCACCTTGGAAATACATGTTAGTTAATCCTTAGACTCACTGACCCTGAACCTTTGAAACCATATCCCCCCCTCCCCCCAAACAATGTCGAAATGTACATATTTCATGAAGCAGTAAAATGACATGAAGGCAAAAATAGGTTTTCGTTTTTAAAGAACTCACCCACTATAAAGCCACTGAGACCAGCACTGAAGTATGGTGGATTGCAACCATGTAATAAAGATAATGACACAAATTTTCCAAAAAACATATATTGATCTTCTGTTAACTTTTGCAGATCATGGATGAAAAATTCATTATTTTGACGGCCATATGTAAGTTTACCAATTGTGCTTTGATAAAATAGCGATATTAACTCACGAGTAGGACCACCTGTGTCTACACCAGCTTCCTTACCACCCATACTGGTGAATTCTACCTTGAAAGGAGACAATTCAGCATCTGAAAAAAACACCTCCATTTTTTGCATAACATCATTAAATACACATCTTCTTCTGATATTAAAAGTTACTTTACTTTTTTTCATGAACTTCGCTGACAAAACATTCAACTCTTTCTCCAAGTTTAATTTTGGTGAATTACTAGATAAAGCTTTAATACGTTGTTCTCGCAAATTTTCGATAGATCTGTCAGTAATATTTTCATTGGATGGTTTTTCGGATGTTGATCCACCTTCAGAGTCAAATGAATTCTTTTGACTATCTTTCTGCAATGACTGTTCAAACTCCTTATCTTGCTTACATCTGATGCAAAACCTGAAGTAAGTGCCTGAGCATGTGTCACAAATTTTTCTTTTCAAAGCAGGACCAGCAGCAGTAATAGCCTCAGAATCAGAGAGTGACATACAATCATCATTGTAATCATAATCAAAAAAATTTTCAAGCTCTGGACCATTATCATTTAAACTAGTTCTCAAAACAAACCATGTTTTTGATGGAAACAAACCCCTTTCTTTAAGATAATCTGGAATACTGTCCCGTAAGTTGACTGTAGTACCGGTAACATCTTCCAGTTTTGCAGTCACTTCTAGTCGGTCTTCATTGAAACAGTTCTTTCCACACACACCAAAATAAACATCCAGACTTTTGGTCAATAAATGCTCGAAAGTTTGATTCTCCTGATTTAAAGCAATGAAACGGCTTCCTCCTCCCTCTGCTTGTTTCACATTTATCCAATTTCCTCCAACCTCTCTCATCCACCTTACTTGGATTCTAATATCCTTTTTATTTGTTGAAGCATTGCCAGCAGCACGAACACTTTTTTTGGTTATCTTTGTCAACAAAGTGTTCAATCTGGTAGTGATGTTTCCATGTCTCTTCTGTTCGTTCTTGATATCACTGGATTCTCCATTACAAGCTTGGTCTTGGTCTTGTTTTGACAAAATACTTCTTTCAATTTCTTCTTTCACCTCTTTCCTGACTTCTTCCTTAACTTCTTCCCTCACTAAACGTCTGAGTACAGAATCCATTTTGAATTTGGAAAACAAACAGAACAACTTTGCTCTCACCCCGAGATACCTAAATAAATCCTCCATAAATGGTATGGGAGGCGCTGTGGTGGAGTTCAACCTCGGTTCCAGGATACTGCAGATAAACTTCAGACCAAGGTCTGTAAAATAGCATAAATTTGATTTTCATAAGAAACTTTCTAACACAAATATAAATTCTCGCGCACAGTTTCGAAATTCTCGCGCACAACAGTTAGATTTCTCGCGCAGTGTAGCAGAAAATTCTCGCACATTTTAGAATTCTCGCGCAGTGTATAAAAAATTCTCGCACTGTGACCCTTGTGGGCCATCGTAGGTTTGAACTGAGTACGCATACTGCTGAAGTATTGAACCAAGTACTCCTTCGCGAGTTACGCTAACCCAAGTTGGATTTGGCGAGTTGTTTTTTGTTAAAAGCGTCTTTTAAAAGCTACTTTATTTGGAGAAACTTTCGCGAGTCCAAAAACTCGCGAAATTTTTTGGATAAATTTTCGTGAATCTACAACTTGAAAAATTTTCGCGAAATAAACTTTCGCGAAATCTGAAATTAGAAAGTTTTGGCGAGATAAACTTTCGCGATTAGTGATTATGAACTTATTTTTTATGTTTTTATAAAAAGGTGGCCTATATTTTTTATGATAGAAAAAGGAAGCAGTGATTTTTAACGATGTAATTTTCTTTCTAATGGTATGTAAAAACTTCTATTTACAAATTGGGTTCATCGTCAAAATCACAAAACAGACCAACACATTTCTAGACTCGTCTTCTTCCGGATCCCACGCATCGTCGTCATCGTCTTCTTCGCCAGTAACTCGGTTATAAGCATTCCACTCCTCTTCATCAATTCTGCAAACGGCGTCTAGATTCAAAGTTAATAAGGTAGGGTCTTGATCGGCCGAGGGATCAATATCAAGGAAAGGATCTATCGTCGGTAGCTTACTTAATCCAATTACAATGGCGTCGTATATTCCAGCGGCTTTCCATCCATTAATGATGATATCTTTACCATCGGCTGAAGTTATGTAGTTGTATAAGGCAATTATCCAACAAGCATGCAAAGGCTTCAATGTTGTCTCTTTTTTATATCAGGACGGCGAGCCAAGTGAGGGAGAGTCAAGAAATAACTTTTAAAATCAGCAATTTTTTTTTAAATGTTAGTGAATAAACTTTCGCGAATCAACAATTTAGAAAGTTTGTACTGAATAAACTTTCGCGAATGGCCATTTTTGAAAGTTTTGCAAAATAAAATAAATAAAGTAGTTGACAAAGTTTCGCGAAAAAGGCCAAAAAACGCGAAATTCGCGAAAGTTTTTCTCGCGGAAGTTTCTCCGAATAAAATAAATACAGTAGTTTATCAAGGTTCATAAAAAAGCATTTCGCGCAGTTCAATTTTCGCAAATGAACTATTTTAAGATTTCTTTTAGTTTAAGGACTAAAGTGAACAAAAATTTTCTAGACCGATTTCAAAGACATCGAATTAAAGCTTAAATTTTTTTTAGAGAATATTATATGTAAAATATTTAAATTTTTTATTTATATATAGACATTCTTTTTATAAGAACGTTCGAATAGAAGAAAGTCTTTCAATGTTAACGTTTTTGAAATACAGCCTATAAATGTTCTTGGGATGTTCTATATTTACCTAAATGACGGGCAGGGGAGGTTATCTAATTTCGGACATTAGATATGATATGATATATGATTAATTTATTTATAGTTGACAAATTTACAAGAAAATGTAGCTCTAAGGCTAATTAAAGTCAACTTTAAAAACATTAAAAACATTAAAAACAATAAATAAATAACTATAAAAAATCTATAAAGAATACCGTATATACAATTTTTTTAAATATTTTAAATAATATGTCAAAGGATAGACTATGTAGTGGTGGTTCCAGGAACTCAGTCAAATCTCCCAGGCAGAGGTTCGAGAGAAAATAATATGCACCCTGATAACAAGGCTAGAATATCGTTATATGATAGCACCCCACTTAAATCGACGTACCGCAAGACATGTTTAACTGAGTTCCCGTTCCACAACTGACAAAGGAAGACAACGGGGAAACTAAAGAAAACCTAATACAGGTATAAAAGTTTTGCATATTCTGCAAGGACAATGGTTTGGAATCCAGTTTCTTATTTTGCTTCTAAACTCAATTAAAGTACCAGCGTTCCGATACTCGTTAGGCAAAGAGTTCCAAAGCTATAACCCAACATTAGACAGTGTTTCGATCCCATATCTCGCTGAAAATATTTTGTTACTCTTGAGTTTCTCCTTCCTCAAATTATACACTGGTTCAGTAAACATAAAAAGTTCATTCAACATTTCTGGACCTGTTTTTGTTTTAGCTTTATACAGCTCAGTAACAAGGATGCGTAAGTTCGTTTGGTGAATTGTAACGCTCCCATTTTTCGATAAAAGCTCTTCAAATGAAGATTGATAGTCTTGATAGATAATTCTTAGTGGTCTTTCATGTATATGGTTTATCCTATTGTTTAATTTACGACTGTGAAACATCCATACTAATGGACAGTACGGAAAATGACTAGTGACAAAAGCATTAATAATCAGCTTTCGCTGGTCTAATGTCATTAAGGAAGATAACCTTGCAAGCGCACTAACTTTCTGGCCTGCCTTGTTACAGAGCTGATTAACATGTTCCTCGAAAGAAAGTTTGTTGTCTATAGTTATACCAAGCAGTTTTTCAGTTTGAGAATTGTTTAGAAGTTCATCACAAACTTTTAATCGTATATCAGTTTTGTTAGTAAAAAAATGCGATTTTTCTGGGTTGGCTTTCATACCGTTATTTTCAAACGAAGTAAATATTATAATTGCTGCATATTCAATTTTTTCAATAACTTCGTTAATGTTCTTTCCTATTGAAAATGGAGTTGTATCATCAGCATAGTTGACAATGTCCATATTTGGGACAAAAAGGAAAAGATCGCATAAAAATATATTGAAAAGCAAAGGACCCAGAATTGATCCTGGCGGTACGTCGTATTTTATTTTTGTCCATGCACTATAATTGTTATTTATACGTACTCGCTGTTTCCTGTCAATTAGGTACGATTTTATAAACAGCAAAGAGTTCATATCAAAGCCATATGCATGTAGTTTTGCTAGTAAGAGCTCGTGTGGTATGCAGTCAAATGCCTTAGACAAATCAGTTAAAAGCGCTCCAAATGTGCCACCTTTGTCAAGACTGTTTTTCCATTTTTCAATCATATTTATGAGGCATTGTTGTGAACTGTGCCCCTTGCGAAAACCAAATTGAAGTTTCGAAAATAATGGCTGGAAGAAGGTGTATATTTGGTCATACATGCATCTTTCATAGATTTTTGAGATGTTCGATAGGATGCTTACAGGTCTTTCGCCTTTTCAGTGCGCAGTCCTTTCTCGTGTGTAGGAGTAATATCGGCGTTTTTCAAAGATGTTGGAAATTCAGAACTTTTTAACGATTGAGTAAAATTTTCAGTAATGAATTGGCTAAAAATATCACTGTTTTCTTTGATGATGTTAGTAGGAATATCATCTTTCTGCTGCGCCTTTTTTGGATCAAGTTTTCGAATGTATTTTTCAACATCTTCAAATGCAATTTGTTTAAAAGAAAATTTGTGCTGCTTTTTGCGTTTTTCTTATCTTTTCTACACTAGGATGAGATTTATATTTATATATTATCGAATTTATTTGATCTTTGGGTCTATTTTCATTACTTTAAGGTTGTATATTTGATGACTTTATGCCTAAATTTTCAACAACACTGCCACAATAATTGTTGAATATTTAAGTAATATCTTTATCATCAGATATTGTAGTCCCATTTTCAACTAAGGTAATATTTTCACTTGTAATTGTCTTGTTGGAGAAACATGGTTTTACTGTTTTCCAGAATTAAAGAGGCACTTAATTAGCAGGGCGGTTAATTAAGAAGGGATGTTTATTCAGCAGGGGGCGGTTATTCTGTAATTTACGGTATTACCGTAATTCAGTGATAATTGCTAGAGAGTGTAGCACTTGGATTTGTTATATTGAAACTTATGTTCTTATATACTTTGTCTTGGGAGGGCTTAAAAAGCGTTTCGAACGCAAAAAATGTCACTCACCATTGTGGGTGATTAGGAAAAATTCACACTAAAAACGCAGTTTCCTGCGGCACGCCGCTTTGCCGCAAGATATTTGTATCGCGTTTTTGTTTTTAAGAATAGTCTCACACTGTATATGACATAATTTACTCCCATACTTAATAACTCTGCTGATAGCGAAAATCTGCAAACCATCGGGCTTCTTGTTATATTAGGTTTCATTGATGCGTTCATAAATTTATCTTTAAAAAAAATTGGTATCGCGGCAGTAGTGGGGAAAACTCTGGCAAATATTTGCTCTCGCAAGACGAACGATTTAAATCGGAATTATTTTGGATTGTGCTTATAAAATACAAAAGAAAACGAATCGTATTGGGTAGGTTTCCTACCAAACTCAATGTCTTCTTTAGGATTCATACTTTTTTGTCGAATACTGCACTTTGCAACGTCATTTTTGTTACTAGATTCAATGCTGGCAAAGAAATGGCTGTTATCGAGGTAAAAAGTAACATAATAAAGGCTGACAAGCCTATGCCTGTATATCATTTGTAATTGCAAATTTTACTAGGTTTTCTGTTGATAACAAAATAACAAAAACATCATAACATACCAAAAATATATTATACAGTATAAGGGTTCATTAAAACAGATAACTAAAACAGATAACTTAGGTGGATTGCTGGCAAAGAAAATGCTGCTATCGAAGTAAAAAGTAACATAATAGAGGTTGACAATATATCAAAAAATAATTTTGGTGTTTAATTCTCCTTTAACTTTAGCTTTTATATACGTTATTTATTTCATACTTTATTTCCCACCGAAAAAGCCCACTAAAAATCATTCAAAATCAGATAAGGCAAGAAATTTACATTTTAAGTCTTATTTCCAGTCACATTATATTGTAAATTTTTTTCACGGTTACCCCAATTGTGCAAAATCTGGTTCTATTTTCTGTCTTCAAGGTTTGTTATTTACTTGTCTTTGCTATTTTAGAATTAAAGATATACTTTGATTTTTTACACACAATTTCAGCATCTATTTTAATGGATATATTAGACTTAATTGTCTTTCTAATGGTAATTTCGGGATATTTGAATTTGTTAACAAGACATAGTGTATAAATAGATTAAAAGTTGCTTTTCAAAAAACGTTAACGCCATTATTTAAAATATTGAATAAATTTTTTATGTTAATACACTGTCTGTAAGAAGTCTACCCCAAAGATTTCTGATATTACACAAGACGGCAAAAAAATCACTTTCTATTTGTTATCTTTTTTTCAGCTTCAACGCAGCCCCAAGACTAAGTCAGTGATCCTACACTCGAAAGGATACTGCAAAGTAACACCTGTTTAAGGTTTTGTTTACAAATCATTTTAATCACGGTTCCACACGCCATTATAATCTTGACCTGAAAAGTGCTGACTAAAGGAAAAATTCAACATAATTATGCGAAAATGTGAAAGCTAATCATGTTTTAAAATCTGGTCAACGATAACAGCATATTTTCGCGATCTTCTTTTAAATCAAAAAGGCAAAGAAAACAGGGTAATAAACAAATGAAATGGCGATTTACAACATGTATGATTCGGCCAAAAGACAAAAAAAAGACAAATTTAAATGCACTTCAAAAATGGAAAATCTTATCACCTTTATTGTTATTATTTCAATATTATGTACAAAACACATAAATACACTACTACTGCTATCAATCAGAGTCGTAATAAATTTTTTTACAAATAAATAATACGCATCTATCCATATATGAACTAAAACTTAAGTTTAACAAAAAACATCAATAATTAGTAAGAAAAGGAGGAGGATCTCAACCTCGTACCCAGGGTTTTTTGCCTGATTAACATCGAGGCGGCAGGCAGCGAAATTACTTAATAAGTAATCTTGTTTAGCCGCTAGCATTAAACCCTGGGGACGAGGATGGGAGGATCTCGATTAAAAGAAAGAATGGTCAAAATGTTCACTCAAACAAAACAAAAAAGAAAATGATCATACAATTTTGATTTAAAACTGTTAAAAACATCGTTACTTTTTAATATTTCTCTTGGTATAAATTCTACTTACCATAAACTTACCATAAACTTGAATGAACGAGGACGATACTGTGCACATTTCTAATTCGCGACGTTGATGTTGTCATTGCGATATGTAATTGTTAGACGTTTCGATATTTTCTTGAGTTTTTGCGTTGTTCCAAACAACATTGCCCCAGTTTTTTGCTTATTTCATATTAAGAATAAGCTCGTTGTCACAGCACTATTTGGATGATTGAGTTTAGTTTTAATAACGTCGAGTGACTTTCCTCCATGATAAAACTGTATCATCCGCTTATTTGACAATCTGTTTTAAGTTGTCTGCAAGATCATTGAAGTACAGCAGAGATAAAAGTGGTCGCAGAATAGTACCTTGGGGTACACCCACAGTTACAAATTCATTTTCCGATATTACCCCAATAAATACAACATATTACCCTTGTTAAATAAATAGTAAACCATTTTAAATTCCAAAAGAGATTATTTTAACTCGAAACTATATTGATTTGGATAAGGCAGTCTATTTTCTTTAAGATATAATATTAATTGTTGGCGCACTATTTTTTATTATTTTGAAAACAGGAATTACAGAGATGGGTATAGATGTCAAATTTGTTTTTATTTATTTTCGCTTTTGCTGTTTGTCATCCGAATGAACTCTGACCGCTGATAGCGATAGTCAGGAATATTGATCGATACCAACAGCCTTCGTCCTTTTTAACGACTTCCCGATTTTTACTACAGTCTTAATAGATACTTTTTATAAGTTGAATCGTATATTTGATTTTGGAAGCAAAGTAACGCAACGGAAATAATTTAACTTTAGTAAAATAATTTTAGCGACTTGACAATGGAAGAGAAAATGTGATTAACCCTTTAAAATCTGTCTACGATTAAATTAATCGATTTTTAGTGTGAAAAGAAGCAGTACCTTCTTGTTTTGTCTTACTTGGATTTCTTTATGGTTGACCAAAACTTATCTGTTTTTTCTTTTATTTACTAATTTTTTATAATGTTGTCAGTTCTGTACCCTATTTTGTATTTAGGATCATTTAGGATCATTGGATTGATGCAAGATTAAATAGAATGCGTCATTTCTTCCCGTGCATAATTATCATTAGTTTAATAATAAACTTTAATCCAGTCACATGCATCTTGATCATAGTTTCTCATATTACGGCATTTATTAGTTTAATGTTTTTATTTAACAAAGTTAATTTTAAATTTAACTATGTGGGTATCATTATTAAGTCATTGATGTTTGACAAATTATTTGACACAATTATGTCAATGAAGGTGTCAGAATGATGATCTATTTAAATGGCGCTTTTTAAAAGTTTTTTAGACCTAAGGCCGTGATTGTTTAGGAAATTGACATTAACGCTACGCGTGACAATCAGCACATTACAATGATGATTGGCATTTGGTAATTTGTGAAAAATAACAAAAGTTTTGATGTAGATAGTCTGAACCGTCGGTGTATGAGATAAAAATTATTTTGACTGCGGCATTTTTTCTAACCGAAAATAGAATATCAATTTTAACCTTTTAAATTTCCAACAGATATTGTTAGGTCGATCTATTCTAATAATCTAATAATCCGGCTAGTTTTTTATATGAGTTTCAATAAGAGAAAGTAACTTGAAACAGAAATTTGAAGCAATGTTCCTTAATGTTGTTTATGTTTTTCCCTAATTGTCTTCGTTTACCTTTCTCTATGGACTTAAGTGCGTAATCGGTTGTCTTTTACACTTCGCGGTTAAACTTGCATTTGCTTCTTTTTCCTTGGCCTCCACGCTTTAACTGTTATATATGGTACCAACGATTTTTGTGAAAAGTAACAACATGAAAATTGTCTTACGATGCTTCCATTCTTTCTTCCAGTCGATTTTGTAAATAATAAAATAATAAATACCTTCGACTTGAGAAGGACGAATCTAAAATTTTACCGTAAGGAAAGAAATTGTTTAAGAGACAATTTTTCTTAAATCTAAATTCTCCCAAAAATACACCAGTAGCCAAATCGAAAATTTGAATACAAGCAATATTCCAAAAATAAAATAAAATAAATAAATAAACACACGCGTAAATTCGTTTTCCTTAAATATTGATTTGTGTAACCATTTGACAAGCTTTGAATGCCCATTAAGATTTCGACATTATACAACTTTTAAAAATTTTCAATTAATTGTAGAAAGGGTTACTTTTATAAGGCATAAGATATGCATTCTTTTGTAAACACAATCCCAATAACTTTCAATCGACCCTAACAATTACTAAAATTGTATTGTTTAAGCGAAATGTAGTAAGCATAATACTAAACAATTTGACTATAACATGGTGCATTTTTCCCTCAATAGATAAGTAAATTTTGCCTCGATGAGCTATAAAAAGGAGCGATTATTCTTTGAAGAAACATCAAAAAATTATTTAATACCATAGGACTAACGTTGAACTAATTTACTTCGCGAGTTATATGTTAATTTTTTTTAGATAGTGTTAATGTTGTAATGTCATAAATTTCATACTTTATGTCGACCGGTTAAATATTTCGAAAGAATTTGCATTTTTTACCGGTTCCCAATCAAACCTAGGACAAGGCACATCGATTAAAATATATTATTATTATTAGTAGTAGTAGTATAAGAAATCGTAATTATTCGGAAACTGGTAGAAAAAACCGACAGTTAAACTCGTAAATCAGAACTTGGTTACATATGTCTTGCGAAGCAGGAATTCTAGTTTACGGAAAAAACAATTAAGAATGATTAATTATTATTTAGAATATATTGCGAGTTTAGTGCGAACAAAAAGTTAATAAGGACTGGTGTAGCTTACAGTTTATAGTGAAGTAAAATATTCAAATACTATTTAAATATTATTTATATCTATATAAATATTTGGTAATTTGTACAGGCCGGAGACTCGTCATAGAGCCAGACGGGGTATTTCACTTTAAATTGACTAGGCAGTAATTATTGTTCTTAAAGGAAGTAAAATTTCATAAATTATAGGTTATTAAAGGCAAATGCTAATTATAAGACCTTATGTCGACCAAATATTCATGGTCGACTTAGCGTACGCAAATTCTCTAAAAAACGTTAAGACGACCATATATTTAATATATATATATATATATATATATATATATATATATATATATATATATATATATATATATATATATATATATATATATATATATATATATATATATATATATATATATATATATATATATATATATATATATATATATATATATATATATATATATATATATATATATATATATATATATACGGTTACACACTTTTCAAAATTCTATAACATAATTCTTCCCTTCAAAAACACATGTAAACAACATGCAAGTCACGCCAACAGTTGAGTCAGTTGAGTTCTTAACCGTTAAAAATTACTAACCCTATAATAACTGTTTATGAGGGCAATACCGGAGAATATTGACCGACGTCAAAGTATTGCCCGAGCTTGTGAGGGCAATACGTGACAGAGGTCAATATTCGAAGGTATTGCCCGAAATAAACAGTTATTATATGGATTATTATCCGGGTACTGCATTTTACAACAAAAAATATAACATTATAAAAGCAGGATGTAGAAACCACGTCTTTATAGAAACTATTCCCATATGGAACGTACATTCGAACAAAAAATATTTTTTTTAAATCGAATATCGTGTAAACATAGGTTTTTATTGCAGCTACAACATTGAATTCTTTAAAAGATAAAAGTAAGTTTCACTTCTGTTTCACTTCTGTTCCGCGTTTTGTTTACTTTTTTCCGTGTTTATTTACATTTAATGCTACCATATTTAAACTTTAAACACGGTTGCTATGGTAGCGGGCAATACCGTGGAATATTGCCCGCTATGACGTAAGTTCTAACCAATCACATTGCACGATTTCCAAAAATATTGATGCCGCCCTTTTACCCGGATAATAAAATGCAATAAACTTAAAAAAGAAACTACAATGACTTCGTTCACGTCATCAATCTTTTGTGTCGTGTCGTAAGAGTATGTATTTGTTTACGTGTCTACATTTAGAAATTAACTCGTTCTTTTTGTTTAAAATATTATCGTCCTTATAAATAGCTATTTCCAGTTTCTCTGACAAACACAAATTACACTTCATTAATGCGAGGTTGTAGGGTGCACATTTCTTTATCACATTCCATTTCAGTTGTGGCGTATAATTGCTACGTTTTATCCTCCAAACTTCTTTTGACAATTCAGTGTCGTTTTCATATTTTTCATGCCTAATTGATTTTATGTGGTTAGCATAACGTTTCTTAAATGTAGCCTCGGAAATACCGATATAAACTTTGTCACAATAAACCGGATCGTCACATGATACCGTGGCTTTATAAATAATGTTTTCCTGTACACATTTTCCGTACAACGGACAGCTTTCTTTTCTTATACAGTTGCAAGTTCTCTCTTTATCCTTACGCTTCTCAGTATTTAAAATCTTATGATTATGGCCGTTGATGACAGATTTCATATTTTTTGTACAACTGTAACTCATTTTAACCGTATTTTTATTGAAGAGTTTGTGGTATTTGTGAATCACGGGAAAGTGCTTACTAATTAATTTTAGAAAGTAACTGCCAATATTTGTTTCTACATTCTTGCTAAACGGCGGGTTAAACCATATAATCTTTCTCTTTCGATTTTTTCTTCCCTTATTATCATCATTTGAGTTCTTATTTTTGTACTTTAGTTTCACAGTATAACCCGATTTTTTCAACGCCTCCTCGTATACCGGTGCCACCTCATTAAATATTTCTTCATTGCTGGAATGATCTGATAGACGTTTTTCGATAGTTTGGGGGATATCGTTGATGACACTTGGTGGGTGGTTTGATTCAATGTTAATGTATTGTATTACACTTTCTGGTTTGTGGTAAGGCTTATACTTGCCGTCGTTTAAATTTAGAGTAACATCAAGGTAATTAACGATTTTTTGGTTGCATTCAATTACAATATCCAAGTCCTGTTCTTGAAATATTGACTTAAACTTCTTTTTTATTCTTTCTGCCTCTGGACCACTAATGTTTTTAAAAACGGCTAATCCATCATCCCGGTATAGACCAATATCGGATTTCTTGAAATGCTCGCCTAGTTTGTTAATGGGGAATTAAGCCCAAATTTTTTTTCTTCGGAAATATCTTTTACAAACCCTACTTATTTTGATGGTATATAAAAAAAATTGAAATTCTTTGAATTTACATCCCTTTTCTAGCATAAAAGTTGACAACAGTAATCGCCATGTTTAAATCATAAAAAATCTGCGATGGAGATCTATGACGTATTTTACGCTCATTTCAATTTTTTGATCTCTTCATCTTTTTTAAAGTTGTTTACACAATGTGAACAAACGTAACAGCGTATTTGTTGATGTTATCTTTCTTCCAAAAACGATGCCTACTTGTAAAGCTTATGGCTGTAGAAATAGTACTGGGAAAGGAGAGGTGAAGAAGTCTTTTTTTATGATTCCTCGACCGAATAGTAACGAAGAAAAGTTGCGTTGTTTGAGATGGATAAACAACATGGGTCGTGCCGATGTGAACATCAATACGTTGAAATTTGGTAAAGACGCTGTGTTATGCGAAGATCATTTTCACCCAGATTGTTTAAAAAAAGAAATAACATTGCCGGAATATTTTACGAAAAGAAAAAAGAAAGAGTTAGTACCGGGGGCAGTGCCAACAAAATTTTCGCACAAAACATACGATGAAATAAACATGGACGGCACAAAACATTTACAGCAACGAAAATTATCTGTTAGACGAAGTGAAGAATTAGCACGTTCTGAAGTTGGTCACTTTTTTCTAACATATAATTACATCAGTTTTCTTTCTATTTTTTATCTAGACTACCTCTGGAGTGTTTTCAAATGATATTGTTTAGGTCCTGTTTACACTGAGTTGTATTTAATTTTGTGTTTTACAGCTTATCGGCCATCTGCTAACGGAAAACGAAGTTTCTCAAAACGAAACTGTGAATGTTCAAACAAATCCAACTTTGGTTGAAGAAGAAACCATCATGATCATAAATGTGAAGGATGTAAGTCACGCTGTAACTGATTTTGATTTGTTGCAACTTTTTTTTCGGTAAAACTTAGTTATTTTATTTTTCAAGATTATTGAACCAACCCACAAGAACGTTGGAGTTCAATGTGAAATATCACTAAGCGACTTAAACAGAAGCTGTCAAACTGATCGGTTAGAATCATGTGACTTTGAAGCGCAAGCTCCCGAGTATTATTCCATTTCTGCTAATTACGTTGCTGTGGTAAACGATCACGCATATTCCAAAGAAAAAACTGTTTGCTCCACTCCTTCTAAAAGAAAGCACGTTTGTGAGGACGTCTCACTCTCTCCTATAAACTCGTCATTACAATCCTTACCAACTGACGATGAAAAAGACTCTGATTACATCGCTGAAAGTGCAAAAGAGTCAATCAATATTAGTGATGCTCATGAAACCGAACGAAGCATTTTAAAAGAAAAGAAATTTGTTGTTTTCGAAAGCATGCTAGATGAAATATTTAACTTACTGCCCTGTCGTTCATGTGATGGAACCGCAACCAGTATCGAAAAGCGTGAGCAGGGAACGTGTGTACTATACAAAGGGTATTGCATCAATGAGCATGTGGTTTTTGACTGGAAAAGTCAACCCATGCTTGGAAAAATGCCAGCATTTAATTTGTTCCTATCCTCTGCAATATTTTGTTCAGGTAAAAAAAATCTTCTTTTGCATGCTGCATGATGATATGCAAATTTACAGCAGGCTATGCCATGTTTTCAAACGGGTTGAAAGCAACCTCATCTCTCGGACATGTTGACTTTTTGTTATTTTCGCTGCTCATTCAGCACGCTGCAGTCTGGATCACCTAAAATCATATATTACCATTTTAGGAAACACATATGAAAGGGTGAAGAAAGTTGCGAATTTTTCTGGTTTAAATTTTGTCAATCAACGAACATACTATGATGTTCAGCGATCACTGATAATCCCAACTGTAAACGACCATTTCGTGAAAAATATTGCCAGTGCAAGAGAGGATAGTCGGGGAGAGAATGAAGCATGTCTTGGCGATGGCAGATTTGACTCACCTGGTAAATCTGCCAAGTATTGCACATATAGTTTACAATCGTCAGCGTCTAACAAAATTGTTGCGACAACCACAATCCAAACAACAACCGGTAAAGGTTCGGCGCCCTTGGAGTTACAAGGCTTCAAAAATTGCCTTGAGCAGTTAAGTTCCGATAACTATCCTGTAGGAAGAGTTGCCATGGACCGAAACAGGCAAATCGCTAAATGGATACGTGAAAACAGGTTAGATATCATGCATCGGTATGATCCATGGCATTTTGCTAAGAACATCAAAGCCAAACTTAGACCATTAGTAAAACGAAAAGATAGGCGAATATTACAGGATTGGATCAAACCAATAGGAAATCATCTTTTCTGGTGTGCCGAAAACTGCCAAGGTGACCCAGAGCTGCTGGTGCAAATGTGGAAGTCGATACTTCAACATGTTACGAATAAACATAATTTCGCGAAGCAATATCCCAAGTATCCCAGGTGCCGACACGAAGCCTATTCTAGTGCTGAGGCACGAAAGAAGAAGTGGATTGAGAAACATTCGCCAGCGTATAATGCATTGGAAGAAATCGTCCTTGATAAAAAAAACTTGAAGGATATGGAACTTCTTTGCGAACCATACCACACAGGGGGCGTGGAAGTTTTTCACTCACTGATAACAGCGTACGCACCAAAACGGCAACATTTCGAGTTGAATGTGATGAACGCCCGAGTGAAGTTGGCTATCTTGGACCATAACAATAACGTTGGTCGAAAGCAGGCTGTTGTAAAATGCGCGCGTAAAGGGAGTCAGAAGGTCGGTGAAAAAAAGTGGAAGTTTGTCTCAAGCAAATTGAATAAAGAGTGGGTCGCGAAACCTGTGAAAGAACCCAAGTCTTTCAGTTTTGTTGATGCGATAATGAATGACATAATTGAAAGAAAGGAGAGTGGGGTAAAGGTAAAGATCTCTGGTAAAGAAGTTGTAAACAAGCTTAGTCGACCACGTAACATTGCCCACACGGCCAGACCTGACACTTCGAAAATTTTAGAGAAACGGAATTATGCAAAACGATTCAAAAAATAACTCTGGTCCGTTGTACTTTATTTCGCTTTTTTGTTGTTGTTATTGTTTGTTTAAAAATGTTAAGTCCCGTTATATGTCAACAAATTCTTTGAATCCAGTATATTTTCCATCTGAATCAGGAAATTCTTCCCTTATTTTCCGCACAACACAAGCTGGAATCACCACGCGACATCCTTTTCCAAGCCTTTCATAATAATGTACCCAGGCCGTGTACTGTCGGTAACTGGTGTACCTCATTTCCCTACAACGGAATCAAAGTTTATGTTATAGTGTAAACCAGGATAAAATATTCGAAAGAAATTATTTATTCATCAAAACTTCTTTGAAACAAATTGTTATTTGAGGCACATGGGCTCTCCTCCTTTTTTATTAGATATTCAAGGAATGACATTATTTTTAATTTAATTAAATAATCTGCGATGGTGTGTATTTTCATAGCGCATGGACCTGTAAGATTATAAAGCGAAAAGTGAGAAGATAAGAAGAACGTTTTATTTGTGTGTGACAATGAGAAATATGGTCTGTGAAAATATTTACGAGAAACATATTTTTTGAAGAAAGACTTACTTATTAGTATATGTGGAGAGTTCGTTATATTTTTTCTGATATCGTCGATGTCGTATGCTGGCTGTCTCTAACACTGTGCGGTTCAAACATAAAATTTCAAAATCCTTGTGCATCGTGATGCACTTGTTATCATTCAACTTGTCGTTCAATAAATTGAAAAATTCTTGGCAACACTTGCATTCCACAAGAGTGAAGCAATTATAAATAACGCAACATGTACAAGTACACCAATGCAAATTTTCAAGTCTGCTTGAATTCAATTCGTCTTCTTCTTCGCTATCACTAGATTTATAAGTCACTTTTTCAAGTTCTGCTTTGGAGTATTCAGGCTCATTCATGTAACATCCTGTTACTGACGTTTCGCTAGAGTCACTTGAATATTCTACTTCTGAAATAGGAGAGTCAGAGCAGGAGCTTGAATTTTCCATATCTCGCTGCTTTCGCTCAGCGCTAGCTTATGCTTCTTCAGCGTAATATACGTCACGATATAACAGTCTCCAGAATCAGCCGTGGCCTCAGAAAATTTAAATGGCGCTTACCGTTCGCTCATAGAAGGGGTAACTTTTATATTAAAATCAATCCAAATAATATTTATTTTTCAAAATTTTGACCAGAATTTGGGAAACGAACATAATGTTAACCGAAATAATGCTATTTAAGTTTGAGGCTTAATTCCCCTTTAAGGATAAATGTCCCTACCAACTCACAAACTTCTGCGCCATCGTATGCACCCATGCTTACATCAAACATTTCGGATCCTTTTTTCCTCCATGTATTTTCGTCATTAAATAATAATGATTTTCTCGCGTGATATATAATTCTTTTTTCTTGTTCGGTAATTTTAGTTAAATCGGTTGCAAAATATATATATATATATACGAAACTTTACAGGTGAATATTATATACACTTAGGAATTTACAGCACACAGCCTAGTTAATTAAACTTTTGAGAAATGCTGGTTAAGCCACAAGTAACTGTGTTACCTGGCATAAAACGCTTGTTGAAACAATTAATACAAATTGTAAACTGTACCACACATTCAGGTGGAGCGCCTTAGTACAGGTATGCAGTATATCGTAAATCGAGTGAAACACGCACAGCATATAAGGTGTTTCGGCTGCAATATATTTTCCAGAAAATAACTATCCTTCAACTTTAGCTGGAATAAAAACACAATTTACACGTTGCGCCCTGTAATAGCGAAAACATTTAGCCAACCTTTATTTTTCACGAAATGTTCCCGGTGAATTTTCAAAAGTTTATTTTAATCCTATGTAAACGCAAAGTACAGGTAAACCGTGTTGTACATCTACATATAGGCGTAACACTCTTTTTCAAGAAAACTTTATCAAGAAAAAAATTTAAATAAAAACACAGGAAATAGCCCCTTGTTAACACCGGGCTGAGCACTTATTAGATGTAAACCTTGTCGCACATACGTATAGCCTTGCCAAAAAAGAATCCAACTTTCATTTAAATAACAACACACAAAAGAGCCTGTTGTTACCCTGTGCAGTTAAAACAATCACTCAGCCATTTTATTTTGTGGAAAAGTTTGTATAAAATTTTAAAATAAAAACACAGTTTATAACTATGTAATTATCGGGACATTATTTGTATACATATTGGGGAATTAAATAAGAAAAATGGATATATATATTTGAAGATTTTCAATACATGTGACGATTGCACTAGAACCGCTTGTCAGAATTTAAAAAGCCTCTGTAACAGAAATGTATAGACGTTGATGTAAAAAAGGTTATTTGATACAGAAATAATTTCTGTCAAAAAATGAATGCGATATATAGATATTTGAAGATTTTCTAGGTGTTAATCCCTGAGAACCACTTGTCAGAATTTAAAACGCCTCAGTAATAACAAATGCAGATGTTGAAAAAGTTTCCCGATATATATATATTTATATATATTGAAATAATTTCGGTTTCTGTAAGTTGAACCACCTATGCTCAGGGGCAGGGTTAAAAAAAGTTGATTTCCTGAAATGCCTACAATATAGCTGGAATCGTTCACAAAAATATGGCCATCCACTCCCCCTGAATGTTAAAAATGAATGCCCTTTGTGGCTGAGCAGCATAACGATTACATGTAAGCCACCATCAGCCTTATATATATAAACATTGATCATTAACGGGGGACGAACGTACTATATGTAGCTAGCTATGTACTTTTGCTGACTTTGTTAAGCTTTTTCGTTTAGTTAATTTTATGCTAGCTTTGTTATTTGTCTGCAAGAATTTTTTAAGCTAGTATGTATAGCTACCTGTATTTTATGCTACATTCAAATTCAAATTGCCAAGGGCCAACATATTTTGTGGAGATGGATGTAACTACCAAGCACAAGCTATGTGATAGACATTCCTAATTAGAGCAGAATTATATCACTCACTGTGCAGAATGTGTAGCAGCTAGCTAGCTTGAAAATCTGTCCTAAATAATTCTCTTATGATGCTAGTAGCTTAATAGGTAGTTTTATGCTACTGTTGTGCTAGCTAGCTTTAGTTGTAATTAAGGATAAAGAAGGGGTCTATAACATGTAAAAAATAGTGATATATATACTAGGTACATAACCTCCACTTCTTTCTTGAAAAATCTCATTTCGTTTCTAGGTAGCTAGCTACGCTTAGCACCATCTTTAAAACCCAACAAAAACTCCATCGTCGTGCACTAAAAACACGTTGTCTCGCTCACTAAAAACTGTACCAGAGAATGACAACAATAAATCGCTGAACGGCACTGGTTTTCGGCCGAAATTTAATATTTTGGATGTATAGGGACGAAATCGTACAGAAATGCTATATACTCTCCACCGTCCTTCCTTTTTCCTTATATTTGGCTTAATTAATGAGGAAATGGGCTCCGCTACGCTCCGTGCGCTGGCGCGCACTCCGCTTTTCTCCGCAAAAATAATACAACATTTTTATAACAAAAACCTAACTCGAAAAATGTGGCAGTTTAAACAGATCAATTATTTCAAGCATTAAAATTTCTAAAAGTGGAAGACGCTCTATAACGCAATTCTGAACCACAATTCAAGACATCATTTATTTTACATCCAGCGGTATCGGACAAACCAAATTTATCGACAGAACGTCTAAATGAGACAATAATATTGCAGGACAGAACAACAAGACGATGTATAAACAAAAAGTAAAGTAGATCTGACGCAAAAGAGAAATGGAGAGTGAACGTTTCAACGGTAAGCATTATGGCAGTTTTACATCCATTATGTTTTTTTAATAGCATCAATGATACTTAGTGCGGTACTAATAGTACTTGGTCAATGAAGACGTAGAACACAAAAAAGAAATCCATATATGCAGCAAAAATGGTTGCTGTTTAATTCACAAATCTTCTTTTTTAAAAGTAGGTTGTTTTTCTACCATACGAAAATGGAAATGTGTTGTTTTCAATTTTTAACGAAGTTGAAAACTTCTAATGCCGTATGTAGTGTGGAGTCATTTTTTTTAAGATTTGAATTTATTCATCCGCGTGTTTGCACTCATATGTTTGAATTGGGCGTCCTATCCTATGAAAGTTAATTTTTAAGCTACCATTTTGAAGTTAGCAACGTTCCGGAGTATTTTATTAATTAATTTATGTTATTAACCAATCAGAAATCTTATTCGTTTCACGTGTTTACGCAACCTGGCGTTTAATTTTAGGCCGAGGCGTCCACGAGATCACCAGAATGTACATACGCAACCACGAAGCCACGAGGACGGATTGATTTTACATTGCTTTTACACACTTAATTTTTTCCCAATCTTTTCCCTTTTTCTTTAAAGGACTTTATAGGTCGCTCGTTTGGCGTACGCATGGCGAGATACCAGAAGGGAATCAACGTCGTCCATGCTCCTGGAGCCATCAATAACGTCGCAGGTGTAACGTTGGTTCGATCGTAGACTATGTCAGGAGGATCTTCATCGATAGGTGTCTTGTTGGGTTGAGATTTGTCCAATACAGGCGCAGGGTCAACGATTGATGTGTTCGCAATCCTTAGGTCATCGAGAAAGGGTCGATACGTCGCGTTCTTGTTACGTGCGCCTTTAATGCTTTCCAAGGATCGATCTGGAAACCGTGCCAATAGTGCCAGGTTGATGAAACACCTAGTACCTAGTGAAAGGTCGATTTCAGCCTGTGCGATGATCTTTAGTTCTTCGGAGGACCAACGTTGTTTAGATGGTACCGTTGACTTACTGGCTTCAAATTTAGTCGGGTGCTTCCGCCACTGTTAAATGCCCAGACCAGTTTTAGTCTGGCATCGGAATTCATATCACGAGAAAGTCCAGTAATCGACAAAAGCAGATAGAACAGCACTGTCGGGAACAACAGGTACACAACGTCTAGCATAAGTATTCACGCTACAGATGGAGATAAAGTAATGGTGAATGCATTTAGAGCATCAATGTCCGTTTCCGTTCTGGGTATTGTGCCAATTGGGTACAGGGTATGTTTATATGTTCGGGATGGAATCCCCCAAGGACAAGAACGGGGTGTTAAACCGGGCTCGCCCTGAAACGTTGAGTTTTTGAGCCCACCCGAAGGTACCAACTGGGTGCTTACACCAAACTACAGCTGCAGCAGAATGGCAACACTCCACAAAACTGTGAATAAGGCGTAGGACATTCCAGAACCGGCTGAACACGTAACCCTTCCTCGTCTAAGTTGTTGACATACAACCCCTTAGAGATAGAACAGCCTTATCTGCTACACGCGATGCCAAGAGACGTGCAGCACTCAGCAATAGAGACTAACTTAGAAGAATTCTAAGTCACCAACTTAAAGGTTTCGCTCTTCCGCGAAGTTTCTAGCAAGACGTAACAAGAGTCTGATGCACAACTCAGAGAGAGCAAAAAGCCGCAGGTTTTAATCCGCACTAAAGTGCAGTTTGGAACCCGTTTGTTGAGCTTGACTCTAGTCTGACTCTGTGAAAAGACATAGGTGTAGTTATAGGTGGAAGCGCAACCAAACACAGAGACTCGACTTAAGGGATAGTGCGGGCGCTTATCTTTGGAAGTAATGACGTATACCACAATCAAGCCTCCTGATGTCCTTTTAACAAATATTTAGGAGTTTCGTAGATACTTAACCGATCCTTGCATCCTGTTTATGCATGATTACAGTTGCAGTTTGGCTTACCTGAAAACAAACATTAATAGAAATTAATATGAATACAGCAGAGTTAATACAATGCGCCTTATACAATTTGTGAAATGTGAAAGGGGTTCCTACCTTGTCAATAACGCAACCCGACAAATCCCAGTTAATGAATGGCTTATTGCTCCCTAATCATCTCGTTATGTGCATCGGAAGTAAATATGTCTAGTTATGTCTTTTAAAGGCACCAATTTTCTCAAGAAGTAATGAAAAAATAATATATATATACCTTCAAAGTGTTAAGACTTGATGAAGGTCAGCACTGTCTTTATAAATTATAATTTTCGTCCTTCTTGATTAAGAAGTGCGGTTATTTTTTCTTCGTGTGTCAATTTTCGGATTGATCCATGAACTGTATGAAATGCCCACTAAGCAAGTTTGTTTCGTGTTTTAATACGGTTTAACCGTCTTTCCAACAGTGCCATTTGAGGCGCGCCAAGCTTGCTTTCAGTGACAAAGCGAAAGGCCGTCTGATGGTATAAATAATTTGAGGTAGTGACACAAGTATAAATAATTTCGTAAAATTTCACTTTAGTGAATTGGAATAAGCCACAAGTAAATGTGTTACCCAGCATTTAAAAACCCTGTGGTGCAATTAAGAAGAACCGTAAAATGTGCGACACATTCAGGTGGAGCACTCTAGTACAGGTATACATATGTCGGTCAAAGTTCAAAAATGAATGTTACTCCAGGCAGCGCGCTTAGTACAGGTAAATAATGGCCCGCATTCATTTATCATAACTTTGGTTTAACATAAACACAGGAAACAACAGCCCGTCGTTAACACTGGACTACGCGCTTAGTACAGGTAAACCGTGTTGCACATGTGTTTATGCTTAATACCCTTTTAGCACAGTTTACAACCCGTTGTTACCCCGTCATAGCAAAAAATTAGTCAATATTATTTTATTTTGCAGAAAAGTTGCAGTAAACGTTCACAAATTAATCATGACACATGATACACTCTGTTAAAACGCAGAGTTAAGCCACAAGTAACTGTGTTACCCGGCGTTGAACAAAAGAATGAGTGATTAATAAGAACCGTCAACTGTGCCACACATTCAGGTAAAGCGCTTTAGTACAGGTATATAGTATGTAGTAAATTGAGTGAAGTGCACACAATTCATTGTGTTTCCAGTGTAATAATTTTTACAAAAAATCCACATTTTAAGCTGAAATAAAAACACAGATTGCAATTCGTTGTCACCCCGTCATAGCATAAACAGCTGGCCAACCTTTTTTATTTTTCGGAGAAAGTTCCCGGTGAAAGTTCGAAAGAAAAGTTACCCCCAGCTGAGCGCTTAGTACAGGTAAACAATGTGACACATCCATATAGGTGTAATAGCCTAAAAACACAGGAAACAGCCCTTGTTAACACTGGGCTAAGCGCTTAGTACAGGTAAACTGTGTTGCACATGAGTATAGGCGTAACACCATTTAAAAAAACACTTTATCGGGACTTCGGTTAAAAAAAATCCAGGAAACCGCCTGTCGTTATCCTGTTCAGTTAAAAAAAATATTCAGTGGCAATTGAGATCATGGGGGTAATTATTATTAAAAATGGTGTATTTAAATAATGCGTTCATTTCAATTACCTAATTTATTTGTTTAATTAAGGTTAAAATAAATTAATTTCTTGAATATATTTTAATCAATAATAAGATTTTCGATTAAACAACCCCCTAGTTTTTAAAAATCGCGGAAAGATCAAAGGGATATCGGTAGCCATTTTGCGTGACAGACAGACGCACACAGGTATTATAATATAGATTACAACGTAACAGCTTTCCCACCTTGACTCAGAATCACTTCCAGGCTTTGTGTACCTATTAATAGGTTCATATTGTAAGCCTACAACTTTGTCGTTGTTCATTATATAGTTATGCAACTACGCACACGTGAATGAAAAAGAACATCATACATTTTAAACATGCTCTATATAAAACAATCCAGGGGGTGAAGTAAAGCGAGACTCCCTGCAGAGAATCGAAAAAATAATACACCATTCCACTATCTCCGTAAAATAATGCGCGCGCATAAATAGTTGCTTAGCAACGCGCTAAGGGAGGTAAACAAATCCGGAGAATAGCTGATAAGGGTAAAAACTCACGTTAATTTTACTCAAACAACAGCGTTTCTACTTGTGTATATAGGCTTCGCCGCTCTGTTGCTAGCATTTTGAACGTCTTTCGTTTGTTGTTTTTGTCCTTAAACTGGTTCCCCTCAATTTTATGCGTATTTTTCGGAACGTTGAATTCAATAACATCATTTATCGGGAAGCAACCTAATTACCAGCTTATCGCTGAAATACAAGCGAGCTACCACGTGTTTACTTAACAACAAAACATGGAAGACGAGCACAACGAAGTTCCCATGTCTTTAGAAGACTTTAGGTTAGTGAACGTCGAGGCTCTCAGAGTCTTTTTTATCACTAAAGAAAAAATCTGCTGAGGGGGACTTTGATACGTTGGTTTCCAGGTGAGCTCTTCTTTCATCACTTAATGTAAATAGCACTTATTTTTGTGGTGAAAAAGGTCAAGGTCTCTACGCATTTATTATTTTTAGAGCCTGCGCCTGTTCAGAAGAACACGGCCCCTGTTGATCATTCTGCTGAACAGCAATACATAGTCGCTCAGAGTGAATACAAAAAGAAACTTGTAGTGAATGACATTGTTTTGTCTGACCCACTGTCAATCAAAGGCAGGCAAGGCATGGTTGGGGGAAAACGATGGTGGTCTGCAAAATTGGCCCCCAGTATATTATCACGACATATCAAATTATCTTGTTGGTATCAACACTCCTAGCGAACTACTACATAGACTTGACTGTCACTACAAGGAAGGGAAAAGTTACCGCTACTTCGACTGTGATTTTGTGAAAGAAATTTTTTGGCATGGAATTTCACACAAGAGTACTACATGTTTTTTGAAGTGCAAGGTTACACCACCACAGCGAACTTCTTCAACCCTGTATAATGTTAGGGCTGCGATCGAAAAAACAGATCCTGGAGGAAAAATCGTTAGCGCTTATTGTACTTGTACAGCTGGCTTGTTGGGTAGTTGCAATCATGTCACGGCGATGCTATTTAGAGTTGAAGCTGCAGTTTTGAGTGGTGTGACCAAACCAATGTGTACCAGTAAATTGTCTGTTTGGAACGTACCCTCAGCAACCAAGACACTTTTGACAATGAGACCAATAAGTGAAATGGCATTTTCAACTTCTACTTACAAAAACAAATAAAACAAAGAAGAAGCAAAAAAAATTTACACGCACTGCAAGCATTTACCCCGTCATATGAAAAATCTGCTGAGGGTGAGAAAATGAGACAAATCTTGTATGAAACATTCAAGGATTGTGCCTCGGACTCACGTTTTGTGGAGCTCAAGCAGTGCTAGCAGTGAAATTTGTGTATTACCTGATTCTATCAGTAAACAAGCGGAAAGTATTCCATATGACGACAAAAAATCAGTAGATGAGAATGTAAAACAGTTCACATCTGCATCAAAATTGAAAGAAGAACAAATAAGTTTTATTTACAATGCAACTAATGCACAGTCTGATTCGGACATATGGTTCACTCAAAGAAGATGTAGAATTACTGCTTCAAAATTTCATCAAGTTTTTACAAGAATGAATACAGTCAAGAATAAACCTGACGAAAATCCGAAAATTTAACATCTCCGAAGAAATTTCAAAGAGTTGCTACAAAACATGGTATTGCAATGGAGGCTTATGCTAAAGAAGCTGAAGCTGTCAAAACAATCTTGAAAAAGCAACACAAAAAAGTATGTTTTTTGGATCCAGGAATGACTGTTGATCTTGAACATCCTTTTTTATCAGCAAGCCCTGATGTTTAAGGCTCCTGCGCTTGTTGTGGAAAATTTGTAATAGAAATCAAATGTCCGTATTCTATTTGTGAAACTGTTCCCACTGTAGATAACCTTGAATATCTATGTGAAGTTGTTACAGATATAGGTACCAAAGTTGCATTGAAACAGAACCATCTATACTATACACAAATACAAGGTCAACTAGCAATAACAAAAACAAAATTGGCATGGTTTTTTATTTACACACACAATGGTTATCACCTTGAAAAAATAAATTTTGATGAACAACACTGGGAAAAAATTAAAGAAAATTTTTTTTTTTGTTGGTTAAAGTACCTAGCACCTACTCAATCATTCCAAATAACACATTACACAAGATAATTGAAACTCCTTTAAAAAAAATAAAAGTTGCGAACACTATCAAAGCATGCAACATAAACGTTCAAACAAAAAGCCCTCAAAGCAATAACTCAAATAGCACAATCACACCATCTACTGTTAGAGTTATCAAAAAAAGAAAAAATGTAGTAAAAAAGTCACAAAAGTGAAAGTGCCAAAAATATATCTATGCCATGTATGTCAAAAAGAATGTGAAGTTGTTGTAAAAAGCTTCGAAAACAATAGTATATGTTGTAACAAATGCACACGATGGCTGCGCTTCGGTTGTGTTGGAATTAAAAATGAAGATGGGGTTCCAAAAAAACAGTTAAATGGTTTTGCAGTCTTTGTAAGTGAACATATATATCTATATATATGTGGAAGGTTTGGGTTAAATGAGGGGTTGTGATAGGTTGGGGTTAAACGGGCGGTGGTGGTAGATTCAGGTTAGAGAGGTGGCTGTGGAAGGTTTGGGTTAAATGAAGGGTTGTGATAGGTTTGCGTTAGATGGGCGTCAAATAAAAGCACAGTTTGCTTCTATTATATTTCTTTATCTGTGACTTTGTTACCACAATTAAAAGAGTTATGTGGTGAATAGAAAGGTTTCAGCTTTGCCTTTGCATTTTTTTTGCCAATGCTTTTGACTCTGATTTTATCCTTTTTTGTCATCTAAATCACTTAAATAAATATTCCACAGTAACCCACCATACTGGTGATCAGGCCAACGTGTTTTTAGGTTGTTTTGCTTTGTGATTTCGGCTTTCATTTCTGCTTTATTGACTTTGATGCAGGTTATTTGCTATTGATAATGAGGTGACAAAACAGCAAGCTGTAATGATAATACTTGTCTAAAGACAGGTGGTTATGGCTATGTAGAGGTTATACCCTCTAAAGATTCCGAAATAATCCAAAATCTTCCTCGTTGCAAGGATTTGGCAAATTATACGATGACCACTTTGACTAACATTAAAGTAACACTTTCTGGTTAAATTCAAATTGGAATTAATTATCTTAAAAATTAAGCCTCAACAATTTTGTTTCAAATACTCGTTTTTGTTTGATAAACTTTTTGTGCAAGTAGCTTCTAATTAAATCAAGATGTTCCATTCTGGTTAATGTTTGTCGGCAGATTGGCTGTTCCTATCAGTTTCTTCCTAGTTATTATCAAAAGCTTCCTTTATTTTTTAAAATAAATGCAATTGCGTTATTTCTTGTAATGCCTGTTCTACACTAAAAATAAATTACAATATCTTGTTACAACAAGCATAAGAAATCACGTCCATGCAGTCTTATCGTTTCAAAGTTACGTAAATACGAAATGTTTAAATACATATTTGACACTATAATAATGCAGTGAAAATACAAGTAGCTGCAGGCAATAATACTTGTTAAATGATTATGTGACAGAATCGTTTGGTACAAAAAACTGTGACGATTATAATGTTATTTTTTCCTAATAATAGGTAGAATATATCACACTTGGACGCAAAAGAAATTAAGAGCATTTTTCGCACAATTTGATAGTTTTGTATCTGGTATTAATGCTGATTGGCCAAGTAAGATATAAAACATGTATATATCTATTTTTGCTTATTGTAGTACTAAACTTAGAAGTTTTGAGACCCAATCTTTATTAACCATATATTATAATACTCGCTTTCCGTTTGTCTGTATGTCCGTCTGTGAGCCAATTTTAAAAAGCAGAGTTACAATGGGACGCTGGGCCACAGCTATTTAACCATATTATACATGATTTTTAATGGCCCTAGTAAACCGATAAAGGGAGGGGGAAGAGCTAAAGGACTATAATTCCAAAACTAATTTTGTAGTTGTAGTTGTAGAATACCTTGAAACGAAGTCATTACAGGTTAAAAAAGTAATTTGATAGCGTCATTGCAATAAAAAATGATGTCCTTCACTGGATCAATATTTTCTTCAAATTGTCTGTATTTCAACCCCAGTACCAAAAAATTATCTTCGCAACGCTTTTGTTGCACTTGGTAATCAACATACATGTAAATAATATTTCTACACCAAATACATATCTTAGCAGTAGTTTTAAAAATTCAATGAAATGTGTACCCCCGACAAAGGAGTTTTTCCTAAATTTTTTTGTAAGCTTAAATAAAAGTTAGGAAAAGTCACAAAAATTCACCACTGAACCATGTATCTAATTTATGCCCCTCGCTCTGTTATAACAAGGTTACTTAAATTGAAACATATTGTGCAGGTAAAAAAGAAATTGAAGAATTTATCAAAGAAAATGATATACCGTTTTCATATGATGTTGTAAGAACAAAACTGACAAATGAGAGAATAAGCAGGAGAAAAGTGCAGGAAAAAAGAAACAAAGAGTTGAACATGGTATGTTTCAAATTTAGAGCTATACTGTCAATACTATTGCACTTAAACTGGTGCTAAAATACCATGCTGAAAATAGTTGTGATTTCTTGCTAATAATAGCAAATTTAATAATTTCTGTCTAATTACAGGAGTAAGTTTGGATATTTGGATGTTGCTTGGAATGTCGCTTCAAATAATGCACCAGAAGGACGAGAAAAAAGTTTTTATGTTGTTTTACCCCTAGGTTTGCCTTTTTTATTGTGCAATACATGCCACTATATGTTAAGTGACTTCACTGGCGTCTTATATCTTTTTTGTTTTTTATTGATATGCAATATTTTTATTGATTTTGTTACATTTTTGGTTATTTTAACAGTTTAGTTAATCTTATAATTCCATGTATTGCTTTAAAGTTGTTTTTTTAACGTTTTTACTCATGTAATGATTTAACAAAAAAATAAAAATCTAAATTCCTTTTATCGATTAGCTGATATATTTAGTTACATTAAAACATTACTATGTGTTGTTTAGTATTGGGAAGTTAGATGATGCAGCATTTTTTATGTTTTAAATGTGATATTTTCAGGGGACAAATATTGTGGTATTGGTGATCCTGTCCCCATCTCCATACCCTTTTTGATTGTTTGAGAACTTAAAGCTGTGGTTTTAACACGTCAGCAATAAAAGACAGTAAGTATTAACCCAATTTTATTGGAGGGGGGAGGGGGTGTTGGGTTGGTGAGAGGTTATAATCTTGGGTCCCATTTTTAGGTCATTAACCAAAGTAAAAAAAATTGGAAAAAAAAGAAATCGAAAAATAAAAATAATAAAAAGTTAATCTTTTGTTCCAAATATGGATTTTGTGAATTTTTTTTAATCTTTTCAAGGAAACTAAGGTCAAAATTTTTTTTTTCTTGACAAAAATAGGGCTCAACATTTTTTTCCCCAAAAAAACTTTATTGTAAGAATTTAGAGCCAAAGAACATCGTTACGCACGCCCCCATTAGAGAAACTAAAAAACTTTGCGATGGAGAGATGTGACGTGACGTATGTTACACGTTAAGTGAAACTACTTCTTTTCATATGTTGTAAATACATAAGGTCACAAAGAAAAAAAAGTGAAAATTATTTTCGTTTTAGTAATAAATCTATTTTTATAATAATACCGTAACTTAAAATGCCTACTTGTGCTTGGCTTATGGATGTTCAGAAACCACTGGGAGAGTTAAAGTTAAAAAAAGTTTTTTTATGGTTCCAAAACCTGTGATTCCGAAAAACTCAGAGCGATGTGCTGGTTTCATAATATAGGTACTGGATTGGATATAGAGAAGTTCGTGCTTGGAAGAAACAAAGTGGTATGTGAAGATCACTTTCATCCGGACTACATTAAAGATGACATGAGAGGACGAATGACATGAGAAGACGAATGACAGGAGTCAAATCTAAGCGGAGGTGAGTTATTAAAATTATGATTCACTTTTCTCATCGTTGCTTATCACATTCGAAACATTTCCTTTTTCTGAATTATTTCCGGTGAGCAAAAAAAATTTACACGCCTTGAGATGACTGGTTTCTATATGTCGTACTTGAAATTTAAATCTGTATTCAAAACATTAAAATATTTCTTTGTGATTCGTCTGAAAAGTAAAAAAATAAATATCTCTATAATAATAGCCGTATTCCGTCTGTCTGTTCGTGCGTCAAAAGCGACTCGTGTGAACAACGCACCAAAAGGAGAAGGAATTGAAGCAGCACGGTGGAGATTTTTGTAGATTTTTTACCGCTATCCTTAATTAAAGGGCCAATCAGGTTCGCATTTTGCAGTAAAGGACCAATCATAAATTAAAGTTCTCTCGATTCCGTTTTGACGTTTTTTTACTCTCTGGCAAAGAGTTCATAGCTTTAATTTGAGCAAAACAATTAAAGCAAATCATCATTTGGAAAGGAAAGTTTCTTAATAATTATTTGCTTTAGTTCTTCCTTTGCTTTGTGATACTTCTGAGAAAACTTTTTGTGTTCTAAGAAGATTACAGTGATTTTAAAACTATTCTTTAATTTTTTTCAGTTTGTTTTTATTAGCTAGCCTAGCTACCTAGCTATCTTCATTTGTCAGTATAATGGATGTTCCTGAAGATAATGAAGTTATTTTTTTGTAACATAACTACGCCAATGTCCGTCCTGAGTTCCAAAATGTTAATGTCAATGCTGAGCACGATTTTCAACATAACTTAAATTTTGATAATGCTCAAAGAAGGAGGGAAGAGCATGCTGATATGCTAAGGCAACAACATGTGGAACGGGAACAGGTAAGACGAGCTAATAACAATTTACAACAAGCTCAACGGACAAGCACAGGCTGCACGACAAATGGTAAGACGTGCAGCGCAAAATGTTCAGCAAGCTATTGTACGTCAACAAGTGGATCAACAACGTCATCAGGTAAATAGAGCTAATGAATTGCCCCATCAAGCTGCAGCAAGATGTATAGCTGATCTTTTACGTCATCGCTTAGCTAGGGCTGCTGATAGAGCAGATCTACGTGTTCAGCAGCCACATGCACACATAGAAAATGAATTACCCCAACAGGCTGCAGTAAGGACGTAGAGCGGATGTTTTGCGTCATCGAGTAAGGGCTCCACGTTTGCTAAATTTAGCTAGGATTAACAATGTTTTACCTCCTACACATTCTGCAGGTGAGTTTAATATTGTGTGTCAGCATTGTGGAGCTATTAAATTTAATAATGAAAATCATTTTAAGTGTTGTCACAATGGCAAAGTGGCCCTGTCTGACATATTACAATTTCCTGCTGAAATACGTGAATTATTAAGCAACGACTCTGCCCAAGCTAGACAGTTTCGTAAGTACATCAGAGTATACAATAATGCATTTAGTTTTGTTTTTTTGTCAGCAAACAATCGACCACCGCCAGGTCGTGGACCCCCGTTTTAGAATATGTGGTCAATTATTTCACAGGTATGGTGCTTTATTACCTGCTCAGAATGAACTACCTAATTTTAGCCAATTGTATATTGTAGAAGCTGCAGCTGCCTTAAACATGCGTATTGAGAATCCAACACATGCTCATTGTAATCGCGAAACAATGCAGATAATTCAAGATGTTCTTAACAGGGATTCTCCATATGCTGCAGCTTATAGAAATATGGCTGAAGTGGAACGTGAAGAAACAGCCAGAGCAATTGCGGAAAACAGACAGCCTTCTGTGAGGGTAATGGTCGCAGAAGGTATAATGCCCCCTTGCATCAGGAAGTTGCTGCCATCTTTGTTGGTAATGATGGTGCACCTCCTGCTGCAAGAGCCTTTGTGGCAAATCCCTTATACATCATGCAATATTGATCCTATGATGTATCCCATTTTATTTCCACGTGGTGAGCCGGGTTGGGACCCAAACATGGCCCATGTCAGGGAGCATGCAACTGGAGTTAGAAATTGGCTAACCCAGTTGGAATATTATATTTACCGCATTGCTATTAGGCGATAATTTCTGCCCTTCATCTAGCAGGTAAATTGTTTCAGCAATTTTTAGTAGATGCATATGTTAAAGTTGAAGGTCAACGGCTTGCATTTATTCGCCCGAAATCAAAACCAGCTTCGAGCAGAGTTCTACCAAGGACTTCTGGATTACCTCCAAAATGCTGCAGATCAACGTAACTTACAAGCAGGTAATGTTGTTGTCTTGCCTTCCACCTTTTCTGGCTCACCCCGTAACATGCATCAGTTGTACCTTGATGCAATAGCATTGGTTTCAAAGAAGGGTAAGCCAGATTTGTTCTTGACTTTTACTTGCAATCCAAAATGGCCAGAAATTGTTACTAATTTGTTACCTGGTCAATCTGCTTCTGATAGACCAGATTTAGTTGCAAGGGTGTTTAATTAAAATTACTTGCTTTGAAAAAAGAGTTAAAAGACGGTGTATTAGGTGTTCTGTGTGCACATGTAGATGTTATTGAATTTAAGAAAAGAGCTTTACCACATGTTCATATGCTTTAACATCTACACAATGAGTTTATATTATGAAATGCTGATGATATCGACTCATTAATTTGTGCACAGATTCCAGATCAAAACCAAGATGCTGAATTGTATGATATAGTAAAGTCATGTATGATCCATGGCCCATGTGGCCTCCTTAATAATACATCTCCGTGCATGAAAGAGGGTGAGTGTACTAAGCATTTTCCTAAGCAGTTTAATGACAGAACTGTTATAAATGTAGACGGTTATCCCATGTACCATCGCCCTGATAATGGAAGAACGGTAAGAATACGAAACTTAGATGTTGATAATAGGTGGGTTGTGCCTTATAACCCTTTCCTATGTAAAAAACATATGGCACATATAAACTTGGAAGCGTGCGTGTCAATTAAAAGTGTTAAGTATATATTTATAAAGGTTATGATACTGCACACATAGAAATCAATGAGCGCATCGATCATGATGAAGTAACAACATTCTTAGATGCTAGATATGTATCTGCACCTGAAGCAACTTGGCGTCTCTGTGAATTTCCTATGCATATCCTGGTTTCAATTAAATCAGCAGGACCAGCATGCGCAACGATTTTTGTACACTGAAATATCTTACCACTTTGTTTTTCGGACTACACAACAACAAAAACGGTGGGTAGTTAGGCAACGCAGTGCTGCAAGGATAGTAAGTAGAATGTATAATGCCAGCATCCGCGAAGGTGAAAGGTATTTTTTGCGCGTTCTTTTGTTGCATGTCCCTGGTGCTACGTCTTTTGACAATTTAAGATATTTCAAAGAAAATCTTTATGCTTCTTTTAGGGATGCATGCTTAGCACGAGGATTGTTAGCTGATGACAATCTTTGGATTCGCACCAATGAATGAGTTGGTGGAATATGCTTCTGGATCTAAATTGAGAAAAAGCGTTTTCTTTTATATTGATTCACGGTGAACCGAATAACCCACATGAATTGTGGAATCCTTTCGTGCTGCAATGATGGAGGATTACTTACGTCACCACCCTGAAGTACAGGCAGAACAAATGGTGCTAGGTAAAATTTGAAGCGGTATTCAACAATTTGGTAAGCGTTTACTGATTTTTGGTCTTCCTGCTTTACAGGAAGCTTGGGCTTGATGATTTGCCAAATGCTGAAGAAATGAGGCAGGAGGCTCTAAATATCAGGCCTTTGTTAAATGTCGAGCAACTTCATGTAGCTGATTCTATTATAAATGTCGTCACCAATAATAACATTAATGTTGCCAATATTTTCTTCCTAGGTGGGCCAGGTGGCACAGGTTAAAACGTTTACATATAATTACATTATTAAGGAAGTTATTGCGAGAAATGTGTGTGTTGCTACTTGTGCATGGACAGGTATTGCTGCTACATTATTGCAGAATGGTAAGACTGTCCACTCTCTTTTCAAGTTACCAGTCCCTGTTTTAGACGGCTGTACATGTATATCAAACCCAATATTGACCATGCAGCATTTTTAAGAAGACAGGACATCATTATATTTGATGAAGCCAGCATGATACCTAAATATGCTTTGGAAGCTATTGAAGAAATGTTTAGGGATATATGTAATAGTGAAATTCCCATGCAGGTAAAGTTATTCTTTTGGGAGGAGATTTCCGTCAAGTACTCCTGTCGTCTGAAGAGCCGGACCTGCACAAATTATAGAAGTTTGTTTAAAAAGCTCACAACTCTGGCCCTTGACTCGAATTTTCCACCTCCACACAAACATGAGAGCTGGGGAAGGGGAGCAAGTCTTTGCTGAATTTCTTTTAAACCTTGGTGGTGGTCATTTGCCACAAAAACCAAATGATCCAAATCAAGGTTGTATTGAAATTCCCCATGAATGTGTTCTGCAACCTAATGAAAATATTGTTACTTCTATCTTTAGTGAATTAGATGATGTGGAATTTTCACATTGTGTCATCTTAACTCCAACAAACGAAGAAGCGTTGGAAATAAATGAACAAATTTTGAATCAGATTCCTCGCGATACCCGTACATACTGCAGTATCGACTCTGTTGTTTCGGATGATCAAGAAGAAATTGATTTATATCCCATGGAGTTTATTAATTCCTTGACTCCAAGTGGTATGCCACCACACCAATTAAATGTCAAAGTTGGATGTGTTGTAATGTTGTTAAGAAATCTGTCCCTTAAAGACGGTCTTTGTAATGGTACAAGGTTAATGGTTCGGAATCTGCGTGCAAATGTTATCGATTGTGAAATTCTTACCAGTATTCGTAGAGGTGATCATGTGTTAATTCCGAGAGTGTCCCTCTGTCCAAATGATACACATCTACCCTTTCAAATTAAACGCACACAGTTTCCTTTAAGATTGTCTTACGCATTGACTATAAATAAGAGTCAAGGCCAAGCTTTTGAGAAAGTTGGTATATTTTTACGTAGACCTTGCTTTAGTCATGGCCAACTTTATGTTGCATTTTCACGTGCTCGGGCATTTGCTGCAGTAAAGGTAAAGGTTGTCAGTACTTATCAACAAGGTTATGTAGGGAATAGATGCTTCACAAAGAATGTTGTTTTTCCACAAGTGTTGTAAATATTTTTATTTACTGTTTACCTCTTGAAAGGTATGTGGGCTGTCCTACAGCAAGTTATTGTGTACCTCTTGGAAGGTATGTGTGGTATGAACGGGTAATGAAGCGTAACCAGGTATCTGTTCCGCTTTGTCGATCAGCGGATTTTCAAAGCTGTAAATAATGATGTTTGGTACTGCTATGTGAAACATGTTTGCGGTATCTTTCAAAACGTGATAGTCATCGCCATTGTCTACAATGTATGTTTCCGAAAGATGTGAAACATCCAACACTTCATCCAGTTCTGTGGTCCAAAAGGTAATTTCTTAAGCTAGAAAGCAAAAAATGAATTAAAAGTAAGTTATCAAATCTTGCGGTACCGCACATATGGGTCGCGGTCACGGGGGTGGGTGGGTGGTGGGGACTTTTTTCCCCACTTTTTTACTTTTTTTTAAATACAATATTGAACAAGGTTGCCGCGAACCCTGTACCATTCCAAAGGGAAGCATAAACTCACTTGCACATGATATAAATTTTTAATTAGAAGAGAAGATGTTCGGAAAGTAAAAGTTCTCAAAACAATACAACAGTAAACTTCTTAATTTCTTGAAAAACTTTCACGTGGGGGAAAAATAAAGAAGGCTTGACGCATGCGTGTGATTTTGGGTGATTCTGGCTGGTTCTGGGTAGTTCCATTGTTTACCATACCGGTTACAGAAGCATTATAAGGGTTCTTTGGCATTGTTTTTTTATTAAAAGGCAAGTCGTCTTAAACGGTCCTGCTTATTTCATTCATAAACGCACATGCATCCAGAAATTTTTGAAGCAACTAGACATTCCAATATCAGTAATCTTTTGATTGTTCAGGTAGCCATAATTAAGTCTACGGCCACTATCATGAGGCACTAGTATTTGGTAATAAATTGGTATCGGTAATATTTGGAAATAATTACGATACCTTTTGTATCGATAATAGATTGTATTGGTAATATCAATACAATCACAAGAGAAGTATCGATAATATTAATAGCACTACCGATACTTGCTAAAAATGTAACGATACTTGTAATTTTTGATTATTTCTTTTGTTTTATTATCAATACTACCGATAAAATAATTACTGATATTATAGGTTGTTACCGTTTTCCCCAAAACCGTCACATATAGCATATATATAAAGCATAATAATTAACAATTGCCGTTGTTTCCAAAAATTAAGTTTTGCCCTTGGCATACGTTCCAGCTTTTGTTCCAAATCAACTTGAATCTGAAATTATTAAAAGTATTATTCTTATAGCAAATTAGCTTACAATGCTTTATCATACCATTTTTTAAATATTTTGTCATATGTGTGTGTAATCAGTTTTACCATTTGTTAATACACATTGCAATGTGTCATTGTATGTTTTACGTTTTTCCACTTATTCTTTTCTGTGCGCTATCAAAGCATTTGTATTTGTTTCACAGTAATCTTTATTTGCGAATATGGAAATGGCTTTATAGTTTTCCACTTACCGTAATGCTTCGAATAAACGCCCCCCTCGAATAGACGCCCCCCCTTTTCAGTCATTTTTTAAATAAACGCCCCCCTCGAATAGACGCCCCTCCCTCATAAGGGGCGTTTATTCGAGGCGATAGTAAAAGTATACTTACTTACTTACTTACTTTTTTCCTAAATCTTAGGTTTAAGGTTGGAAATTTAGTTTTTCACTTTTGAAGTTCAGTCTCTAAAACATGTGAATATCTCTTATTTTCTATATATATTATAGGTATCCTTAAAAACTGCAAAAAAGACGAAGTGTAAAAAATTTAATAAACGCCCCCCTCTTTTAAACGCCCCCCTCGAATAGACGCCCCCCCAAAATGTCAAAAAATTTAATAAACGCCCCGGGCGTTTATTCGAAGCATTACGGTATCGTTTTATTTTATACTACAAATGTGTATAAAATATGTTTTTTTCAAGCAGTTAAATTTCTTTTTTTTACTCATTAGCCCGCATAGACTCTTGATAAAAGTTGTACCACTTGATTAAACTTTTGGCTTGATTCATTCCCGCTCAAAAAGACAAAGTAGCAAATTTAAAATCAAATTTCTTATATAAAGATACAAAGTTTTTTTTTATCAAAATTAAAATAATTCACGTCTGTTAAAGAAGTTCGAAGAAAGTTATATTACTCAACGATGTTCAATCCTTTTAAACCTTAAATTAACAGGCAGTGGGTAACACAGAATATTAATTTTGGCAGCGGAAAATGGTAACCATATGATGGTCCAGGTGGTGTACTCACACCACCTTGAACAGCAATTATGGTAAATATAGTTGTTTGTAGGACATATTTTGGACAAGCTAAAAACAGTACACTGTAGAAAGTGAAGTCTCTTGTCGCAAGCACTACAACTTAAGGGCTGTAATTAACCACTCTGGGAAATTTGGACAATGGCCATTACACTACTGTTGCTTATAACTAGGTTCATGGTAAGTGGTTTCATTGCAACGACAGAGTAGTGGTCCCTTGCAAAAATAGCTTGCTAAGCGGTGTACAACCTTACATCCTTTTCCTTTTTTTTTGTAGTCTTGTCTTTGGAGAGTGACGACTCCACTTATTACCCCAGTCAAAATAAAAGCGAAAAACAAAATAAAAATTACGCCAGCAAGGGGGTTTGACTTTGCCAGGTCTTATCTTTCGAGAGTGACGACTCCACTTATTACCCCAGTCGAAACAAAACCAAAACCAAAATAAAAATTATGTCAGCAAGGGGGTTTGACTGCACTGGTCTTATCTTTGGAGAGTGACGACTCCCACTTCTTACCCCAGTCACACAAGATTGTACAGATTAAGACAGATGAAAAGTTATGTATGAAAGAAATGTCTAGTTCCTGCTGAAGACTGTTCGCAGACCTCTTTTGAGGTGACTCAGCTAGACAGTTTGGGTACCTTGGTTCAGGAATATGATTCGAAACCCTTGTACCCTTTACAGAAGTCCTGTCCTACTCTCTATGTATGTTTGTTCAATTTTGTGCCAATTATCTCCTTGGAAAAAGGAAGAATTGTGTCCTTTTATATGAGCATATTCTTTAGGGGAGCAAAACCTCTAGACTTTAAATTTTAAGACTTAACTGGTCGAGTTTATCATCGTGCGTGTACTTTGTAACTTTCATTCTTTCTTATCAACACAGCCCTTTCGTATTTGGTAACTGTTATTTCGTAGTTCCCACAATAGTAAACCGTCGATTGTAGCGTACAGCTGGGCGCTGAAACCAGGGTCTTTTCTCAGCCAGTTGGTGGACTCAAGCGCCATCCTTTAGACTTCGTATAAAAGAAGGACGTTAGTGTGTCCATAGGTATGTCTAAGAGATCTTTGACCCACATACGAATCTTTAGGTCGAATGACCTTTTCATACGCGGCCGAGTACCATTTGGTGTTGGAAACTTGGTAGGAGGTTGTTCCTCAGAAACTCTGGCTTTTCATATAGCTTCAGAGGCGAAGACTTCAATCGTTGCAATAAGGTTGTTAGATGGTTGAAGTTGGGTCGCATCTTGCCATTTGGATTGAAATGAACACTCAAGTACTTAAATGAAGTGTTGTAATCCGTTGTTGACAGTGGTTCACCATTGATGTTGAAGGAAGGCTCCCTCATAACAATTGTATTTCGGTCTTTCCTTGCGTAGTCATTCTCATTGAGAAGCACTTTTTTGTGTTTGTCGTACATCGATCTTTGAAAAAGCGAGTCATGGTACTAATAAGTGCGTCCATTCCAGTTTTCGTTTCCGATAATAGGATAAGATCGTCCGTGAAGGCTAGGTTGTTCAATCTTCTATCGGGCGATAGTAAGGCACCAAAGTACGACGCCAAAGACTATCATATATATCACAAATTCAACACAAATCCAGTGTTAACTGTACAACAATGGTGTTTACAGAGGTACAGAGACGGAGAAAATTTTTGAAAAACATGTGGACTACGTGCTTTCAATTAGCGTGTCTGGTAAAGGTTGTGTAGTCACCTCACAGACAAAGCCAGAAGCTTGGGCGGCTGGAGAGAAGACTGAAAAAGCTACAAAATTCTTCAGGTAATTATTTTTTGTTAATAAAAGGGCTGATGTATATGTAGCTATGTACACTTGAATGTATATATGTACATCTTTATTTATAGTTCGACCTGTAAATAAGAAGTTATGTATGAGTTTAACCTCTAAAGTTCAAGTTCAAAAATCTGCTGAAGCTAGTTGCAGTAAAATAGCAGATGACGATGAGGAGCTAAATAAAGAGTTTTTCGAGGAAGAAGATTCATTTTCTGAACCAATAATTAATTTATCTTCCTCCATTAGTACAAACGAAAGAGAACAGATCTACGTCAAGATGGACAATCTTCGAAAAGAGCGTGATAACTTAAAACAACAAGTGCTGGATTTAACTAAAAGGTCTTACTGTTTTAGTTATGTTTTTTTAAAAGAAAATATTACAAAATCACCTATGCTAACTGGCTTAAAGTTTGATGTGTTAGAAACCCTTCTTGTTTATTTAAAAAGACAGATCGAATATGGTAGAAGTTGTACCAAGGAAGAGCTATACAACCAGATTTTATTGACCATTATTAAATTGCGACATAAGTCGCAAAGTTTTAAAGCAAACTGCGATAAACGACTTCTGGAAGTGGATCGATATAATGCATCCAAAAATGACAGAGACCATATCTTCAAAACAATTTCGCCTATTTTCAAAGCCAAAATCCCTAGGCTAACTTCCATAATTGATTGTTCTGAGGTATTTGTCGAGTTTCCACAATCTTTGATGGCACATGCTCAAATGTATAGTCAGTATAAAAAGCATTGCACTATGAAAGTTTTAATTTCATGCATTCCAGTTTTAAAATATCCGGTTTTACCCGTCAAGATGACTTTTCTGCTGGTAGTGGCTCCGAACTTATCTCTTTAATAATAGCCGTATTCCGTCTGTCTGTTTGTTCGTCTGTTTGTCTTTTTGTTACGGAAACACGAAATGCGATATATAAAGAACGGGCGACCCCGTGGATTTTTCCACGGGTTAACAACTAGTCTATACTATAATACCCGTATACGTTTGTCTGTCACGCAAAATGGTACCAAAGTAGTGGGACGCACGCAATGCGGTATAAAAAAGGACGGCGAAACAGTGGATTTTTCCATGAGTCACTGACTAGTTATTCCATATTTTACAAAGGGAAAGTCACAACCATCAGCTAGGGAAGTAGAAGACTCCCCCAAAATTGCATCAGTTCCCATTCACATCGAGAGAGTCATAGGTTTGTTAGTCTGATATCAGCTAGTAAAAGCTCTTTTAGTTGAAAAAGTTATAGCTAGCTAAAACTACATTTCTTACTTTTGTTTGAAGGTTAAAATGACTTAAAAAGAGAAAACGTCGCTGGAATGGACACGTCCCTGGTGGAAAAAAAAACAATTGTCAGTTGATACAGCCCAGCCTTTTTGTTCTAGTTCTAGAAAACTTTCTATTGAAACAGATACTGTTGGTTCTGGTAGTATAAATGAAGATGACTTTTACGTGGAAATGATTAACGTTCCTAAAGATAGAATGGGATTATTTAACCATCTTCTCGTTAAGTGCACCATCAGTAAATCCAAAAAGTTTGATCATCGCAAAAGTAGGATGAAAGTGTGAATGTACGTGCAGTCATCGTTTTCCGTGAAGTTGGTTGCGGCCATTCCGCAATGACTGAATTTTCAACCGTAATGAATACTGGTTCACTGTCCAAGGTTGGTTTCAAAACTGGTAATGTCAAAGTTATGTCAGCCTATCAATTAGCTGCTGATGATAGCTTGAGGAGGGCAGCAAAGGAAGTCAAGCAAATAGGTGTCGTAGATGGGTTACCATGTACACGCGTATCGTTAGATGGGAGTTGGCAAAAACGTGGACACTCCTCTTTGCACGGTATCATTACAGCAATGTCAGGAGATAAATGTATTGATATTGAAGTCAAATCAAAATATTGCCATGGTTGTAGGATGTGGGAGCATAAAAAGGGGACAAAGCAGCATGACAATTGGCACACTGATCATTACTGCTTGATCAACCACAAATGCACGTTCCATAGAGAAAAATGGGCTGATATACAAAGAATACCTGGGAGATGGGGACAGCAGTTCCTTCACTGATGTGGTCAGGTCTGAGCCCTACAGGATCAAAATATTTCACCAAGTAAGCTTGAATGTATCGGTCATGTTCAGAAGAGGTAAGGTACCTGACTTCGTAATCTTGTAAAGGCGCATAAAGGTACCAAGACACCATTATCTGGAAGAGGTAAATTGACTGAAAAGTGCATTAATTCCATGCAGAATTATTATGGCCTAGTCATTCGCAGAAACACAACAAATCTCTACGCCATGAAGAAAGCAGTGTATGCAATCCTGTTTCACTTTACCGAAAACGCAAGTGCGGATGTACGATATAAGTTTTGCCCCCGAGATGATAGCTGGTGTAAATACTGGTCTAAAGACAAAAGCTACAAACCATCCAATTCAATTCCAAATTGGATAAAAGCTTTATTGTTGCCTATATTTCAGGACTTGCAGGGAGATGCTCTGTTTTCTAAATGTCTTCACGGACAGACGCAAAATGCTAACGAGGCATTTAACGGTCAAAAAGTTTCGAAACAAAGATTTGTTGGTAAACAGATCATTGAAATGGGTGCTAGGTCAACTGTTTTGCATTACAATGATGGTAAAAAAGGAATTTTGGATGTTTTGACTTTTTTGGGTGAAAGGTTAGGTCACTGAGAAGAGTGTATTAAAACTGGACAGCTTACGTGTGGAACGCATGATCAAGAAAAGCAGCGAACCGGTCAAGAAACGCAGGAAAACTTTAGGAACGATAAAAAAAGGCTATGAGGCGTCTAGCGACCGTGAATACGCATTTGTGTTTACTCTTCATGAGAATAGGAGTAACTACATCGCAATTCAGATATAACTAACCTTTTATTGACAGAGATGTTAATGAAAAAAGGAGAATAAGAAGGCACTGGAGAACTTCTGTATTCTCCCCTTTACAGGGATGATCGAAAAGCTAATGGATTTCGGCTGTACTGAAACAAACACCTATGAATGTGGAAACATGAGGATTGGTGAAATTCACTCATGCTTGGGATCTGGTGCAGGCCTTGAGTAAGCATCCCCTGCCTCCTGCAAGACACCAGCCGCATTCATTGACACCATCCGCCAAAACCAATAACTTTTGTTAAACGTTGGAAAAAGAAGAGTCGGCAACAAGGTAGACTTGGAACCCAGCCCTTAGAAAGGTTGTGACAAAGAATGAAAAGCAGCAAACCTGGAAACAGAAAAGCTTTCTGACCTTAGACATGAACACTTGAGAAATCTTATCGTAATGCTTGGGCTGACCAAGAAACCGCCCCTTAGAAAGGTAGACTTGGAACCCAGCGGCGACAACCCAGAACCATAACATATCGTCTCGAACTTAAGCAAGTAATTCACTTCACCACCCAGTCAACTTTTATGCTTCGAAATCTGCCACGCTCCATTCTTTGGAAGGAGTTATTAATCCTCTCGAGATTGCAATTGAAGAACACACACTCTTCAGTCACCAAAAAACAAAAAGCCTTCACGATATATGGTCTTTCCCACCATCAATGGTTTTTCCCACAGTCACTAGTCTTTCCCAGTGTCAACCAGTCTTTCCTTATTTAGAGCAGCAAAGTTTGTTTTAAAAATTATTCAAACTTCGAAAAATGTCCTTTAAATTTTAATGTTGCGTATTATTATTTAATTTGATCGCATTTAAAGATCACCTGATCGTAGAGTACAGAGGCGTAGCCAGCGTCAGTCGGGCTCTGCGATCGACTGACCTATTTTTCTCATCCCAACACATCGTTTTTTCCACCGCCCCTGCCAACACACGGATGTGCATCTTGCACAAATCTTCTCCCGGGTGGCGCACACAGGCTTTGCGCTTCGCATGTCGTTTTCACAGGATTTAACAGTATCCACTTTGTTTTGCTGGCTGAGGTGTTGAATCTCAGATAGCCTGTTTCGAAGATTACATGCGAAATTTATGCGTATGTAAAGTCATGTCTTACATTTATGGTAATTTTAGACGCATCCTATTGGCTAATAACTTTCGCAGATAGGTTAAAAATTCGCGCCATATAAGGCTATATGAAAATACGCGAAAAAATCTAAAATGAAAACAAGGCCAGTGAAGTTGTGAAAAGGTGAAGAAAGCATGTTGTTATCAAACGTGAATCGATTAGCTTCAGGAAATTTAAACGACTTCAAAAAGTTTCAAGTTTCTTTGAGAACTACGCTGGATTAAACTGAGAGATCCCGAATTCTCAGTTTTACTAGATGAAGGCGTTGTGAAATGAAACAAA
>JASGCC010000757.1:0-56662 GCA_030067915.1 Hydractinia echinata
AGGTTATTCTAAACTCTCTTTTTTCTCTTCTCTATCAAAAATATCAAAAAGGGAAAAATGATGAGCTTAGTTTACTAGACTATTTCGGCCCCAGACTTTTTAATGCACTACCAAGACACCTGCGTGACCATTCTGGAGATGCTAACTCTTTCAAAAGACTTCTTGACAGATTCCTTGCAAGTATTCCTGATGAGCCCTCTCTTCCCGGCCACCCCAAAACAGGAACCGCTGATTCAAACAATCTGATAGATATGTCAAAACAACTTTCTGCTGCTTCTTGTGTCTTACCCTCCAGGGCACTTGAAGCAGAAGTAGTCGCCGGCGTCCGCGACGAAGACGAAGTCTAGAAGACTGAAAGATTATCAAAGGTATCAAAGGTAAAGGTAAGGTAACTAAATTATAAAAACAATATATTTAGCTTCAAAATTGGTGCATGATGTTTTTGTTTACCCACATTGGGTATTGTCTCAATTAGCCAGGCCACTGAGTCTAGCCTCTGTTACTAATGGCATATAAATTAAAAATTTCACATCAAATTGGCCTCTGACCTAAGCTGACAAGATTGTCTTGAAAAAAAACACTAAAAATTTTCCCACCCACCCAATGCATTTTTAACACTGTTTTCTTTTTTTTATGTTCGACACTTATCACTACTGGACGTATGTTGGTATAATGACAACTTCATCAATTGGATCCGCATGGATATGAATCTTCACCTCTGACATCTGTCCAATTGCTTTAGCTACACGGTTTCCTTGAGCTGATTTAATTTGGCTTTATGAATCAACAAGGTTTTTGTCCAGTGGTGGAAGCAATTAGCCTACTTCAATCTCTGATGTTTTATTACATTTTTTTTTTTTGATGTGTATGCTGGGCGGCATTTGCGAGTCTACTGTTTATGGTGCCTCGTTGTGTGTCTCCCAGTGAGGATAGGGTGTTTACATCTCAGGTGTATGCGAAAAAAGAGAGAAAATAAACAATGACAAGGTGTAAGGAGAGGAAAAAGATAAACGGGCAGTTATTAAAAAATAGAGTACTTGCAATACTTTAATAAAGTTTTAATGAACAGCTTTTTAATTTTTATCATTTGAACTTGTGGTCCAAAAATTTTCACAAAACTTCTTAGAATTTCATATCGAGAGCGAGAACTGTTCGAATGTGACCGCCATGATTGATTGATTTTATGCACCATGCTTTCTGGTCGTTTCCTATAGTGCTTGTTTCTCATGTTTCCCCTCGTTTCTCCCAGTTTCATACCGTTTCCCCCCGTTTCCCTGTCGTTTGTGATAGTTTCCCACGTTTTTGGTATGTTTCACATTATATATAGTAGTTACGACTTATTTTGTCTCAAACAACTTCCAGCAATTTTTTACAGCTTCTCGTGGTTTCCTTTCTCTCTCTTGTCTACAACTTCTCATTGTTTCATTTCTTTCTTTTTTACAACTTCTCGTTGGTTCCTTTCTCTTCTTTTTACAACTACTTCTGTAAAATTGCCCTTCTCTCATAAGTACGCACACACCACAAAACGTAGGCTGACGAAGGCAGCCCAGCATATTTACTCTATTTTTTAATAACTGCCCGTTTATCTTTTTCCTCTCCTTACACCTTGTCATTGTTTATTTTCTCTCTTTTTTCGCATACACCTGAGATGTAAACACCCTATCCTCACTGGGAGACACACAACGAGGCACTATAAACAGTAGACTCGCAAATGCCGCCCAGCATACACATCAAAAAAAAAAAAATGTAATAAAACATCAGAGATTGAAGTAGGCTAATTGCTTCCACCACTGGACAAAAACCTTGTTGATTCATAAAGCCAAATTAAATCAGCTCAAGGAAACCGTGTAGCTAAAGCAATTGGACAGATGTCAGAGGTGAAGATTCATATCCATGCGGATCCAATTGATGAAGTTGTCATTATACCAACATACGTCAGTAGTGATAAGTGTCGAACATAAAAAAAAGAAAACAGTGTTAAAAATGCATTGGGTGGGTGGGAAAATTTTTAGTGTTTTTTTCAAGACAATCTTGTCAGCTTAGGTCAGAGGCCAATTTGATGTGAAATTCTTAATTTATATGCCATTAGTAACAGAGGCTAGACTCAGTGGCCTGGCTAATTGAGACAATACCCAATGTGGGTAAACAAAAACATCATGCACCAATTTTGAAGCTAAATATATTGTTTTTATAATTTAGTTACCTTACCTTTACCTTTGATACCTTTGATAATCTTTCAGTCTTCTAGACTTCGTCTTCGTCGCGGACGCCGGCGACTACTTCTGCTTCAAGTGCCCTGGAGGGTAAGACACAAGAAGCAGCAGAAAGTTGTTTTGACATATCTATCAGATTGTTTGAATCAGCGGTTCCTGTTTTGGGGTGGCCGGGAAGAGAGGGCTCATCAGGAATACTTGCAAGGAATCTGTCAAGAAGTCTTTTGAAAGAGTTAGCATCTCCAGAATGGTCACGCAGGTGTCTTGGTAGTGCATTAAAAAGTCTGGGGCCGAAATAGTCTAGTAAACTAAGCTCATCGTTTTTCCCTTTTTGATATTTTTGATAGAGAAGAGAAAAAAGAGAGTTTAGAATAACCTACCTTGACAGTTAACATTCAAACTGACAACTGATTTCAAAATCAAAATTATTAGCCACTTAAATTTCACAGTATTGTTTTTAAATATTCGCATAATTATTGCGAAGCAATTGAGCTTCGCGAGCGAAGCGAAATTGTGGAGCACGTTTGCTACACGCGAGGTATACCAAGAGAATTATTGAGATTCTCAAAATTTCGATAGAAAAAAAATCATATAAAATCAGGGTAAAGAAATAAGAATGATATTTTTTCACGAAAAGGTAGGTTATTTTTTTGTCTACTAGAACAAATAAGTTTGGACCGAGCAGCTCTAATAAAAGTTAGCTAAAAATGCCAATAAATAGGCTTTGTACGCCCCTGCCCCCGTCTTTCGTACCCCCCCCCCCCGTGATTTCCCGATTTTCCGTTTGCCGGGAGCGAAAGACTGGGAAGTACACTCAAGCAATCAGAAAACGGCTATCGGCTAATTTGAATTATCGTGTATTTTACAGACCTAATACAAATACATAGTTTATACCAAGTCCTAATAATAATTGGCTTAGCTGGCATGCTATTTCTCTTATCTTAATATTTCGAGTTGGAAAGCTTGTACCTTTTCTTTGAAGGCACACTATATTAATTTGAACGTTTATAATGCGCAAAAACGTGTTATATTTATGGCTTCATTAAAAAGAAGATTTTAAAGTACCAAATTATCAGCTTGAATTGGCATGTTTGTGGTATCCTTTTTCATACAGCAGAAGAAAAGTGAGTTGCGAAGGTATGGATGATTTGAAAGTTATTTTTACGTTTTTTCCTTGGTTTGATGTAGCTAGCTAACTAAATTACTTTGTGGTGCCTGTGACCACCATGGAAAATATTTTTTGCTGTCATCCTTCAATCGCATCATTAGCTAGCTACCTCTAGCTACAGTCAGAAGAAGAAAATTCAATCCATAAAGTATTAACAAAACTCTTTCTTTTTAAATTTTATTATACAATTTTTAAATATTTCCTAAAACTCAAGTTGCTTCTTTTTTTTGTTGTATCGTGGAAATAAATTTAAGTCACCAATCCAAAACTAACAGGGGAAAATATACACGAGGGTGCCGATAAGCCACCAATGGTTCAAAAATCTATAAAAATTAAAATAAACTTACTATGTGGTAGCGAAGTTCTTAAAAGAACTGTTTTTGATGGTTTTTGATAAGATCTACTTTATAAATAACTTATATATAAACTTTATTAACTCCTTTCTCTTCAAGCGCCTTCTTGCAACTGTCGTCCCGCATGATGGTATGTTACAAGAAATTGCATTTCGGGAATGCTCCGGGCGATTTCGGAGGACAACCGCCAATTTTATTTGCAAAGTCGCCCGAACTCGCCCTTGTATATGCGTGCGTTTGCGGCTTATCAGCACCCTCTTAAATATACCTCTTCATTCTTTAAGGTATTTGCTCATTTGTGGTTAAAACTTTTGTACTGTTGCTACTAGCGTCTTTTTTACTGATATATGTTCTAAATCTGAACTATTTTATCAAACGGCGCCTTTACCTGGAAGTTCTACTTTGTTTACCTACTTTCGCATGTTGTTAAATTCTTCAACACTCGAACCTTGCAATAATTTTTTCAAGAAGTGAGCTATGTACGACGTGTGAAGTCACGAATGACCAAGTGGACTTTTGTTCGATAATGGTGGCGACCGTTAATGTAATTATTGTTTTGGGAGATTAAGTTTGGACATATATAAAAATATTTAAAAAAGATAAAAAATATTCAGGGCTTCATCATTTTCTTTACAACCCTATGTTTTTGCATTGTGTTTCATGAGCTTACAATAATGTGGTATAGCTAAGTTATGATACGTAAAAACTACTCTTGAATGACCCTTTAAGAATGTGAAACCACATAATAGACCTTAATCAAATTTCGTGTTTTTCGTAACTTTGTGTTCAGTATGGTAGATTAGTGTGCGTGTCAACTGGCCAAAAAAGCCATAAGTATGAGGGCAAGGTTGGGGCAAATTTTTAAATACAATTTGTACTTTCCAAATGAAAAACAGTGCTTTCAATTCTGTTGTCTTGGCCACAAAAAGTAGTGATCTATATTTTATGTGGTTAGCCTCATTAATTCCAATAAATTTAACCCTGTCAATTTTTTCCAGGAGGTACAACATAGACGGTTCTAGAGTGTTAAAAAGCTTCCATTTGAGCTACAGAACCTTTTAAATTTCTGTTCAATAAGCAACAACTGTTACGTGGGATTGAACCCATATGAATAGGAAGTGAACGCTCTACCGACTGAACTACCAATCCCCAAAAGAAGACAACCCTCAAAATGACTTTATTAATTATATCAAGCATATTGTATCTAGTAAACACTTTTTGAGCACTCTGTCCCAAAAAATGATATATATTTGTAGTTTAGAAATTTAGCTCTAAATATCGTCCCTCAAAAGCACTGGATTTTAATGTATTTAGAGACTTTGCTATATATATAATATAATATACTATATAAAATGTTTTCTGTTTCTTTTTAGATTGCGTACAAGTAGAGCGAGGAGAGATGTTATCTTTCAATACGTGAGATAAAAAAGAGAAGCGAAACCTCACACTGCGTTGTTATTGTTTTTCTGTCAAAAATCTGAAGCTGTTTTATAAATCTTGATAAAGTTAATAATTTGTTTTCGTTTCTGTAGATTGTTTTTGTTTATTGTTTCCCGTGAGTTTTCGAAACTTATTGCAGCAGATACCGTGGCTTCAAGAAATCGGTTTTCATAACTAGTACCGTTATTTTACGTGAAAAAAAACAACCCACAAGCTGCTTCGTTCGCCTTCTCATCTCCGAAATCGTTAACCGCGAAAGTCTCTATTATTATCTGCGTTCCGAGTATTATTTTCCGGTTGAAAGAGTGTACCTTACGACGCGCATCCCCTTATTTCGTGACATTTCGGCACACTACGGATTGCACAACTCGATGTATTGCATTTCTTTCAGAATAAAGGTTTTAACTTTTAAAAGTATAACTTTGCATGGATTTTTGGCGCTAAAAGCTTCATCAATGTTGGATTTACGTTCGGCAACACTGACATATTGTGATTATTATCCATATTTAATTTTATAATTCTGTGGAAAGAGGTTTTGCGAAATTTCTCAGTAATCGTTTTTGTTTAGTTTCGCGCGATCTAAATTTCTCGTACCTTTCTGAAAAACATTTTCCGCATATATATATTGTATTTTTGCCAAAAAATCACTACTTTTGCGCAACGAGTTGCTGTTGATCCGCGGTGAGTTTATTTACAACCTCGTCCCCAGGGTTTTCTACGTCTATGATATTCAGTTTTGGGTGTATTCCCAGATATCAGCTGCAGTAAGATGTTAGCACCTCGCCGTATTATATCAAAGAGAAACAAAAAACACTAGGGACAACTATTGGCTAGTTTCAATTTTGCTTGCAACTTGCGTAATGCTTCGCAACCTTTTTTTAATTTTTAATAAGTTTGAACATTTAAAAATATCCCACCAAACTCAAATTTATTGAAAAACATCAGTCAACGCACATGCTGCTGCCAGCTCGATCCATCGCCATTTAAAACACTTTTAACTGATGACATTTAGATAGAACGTTGTTTACTGTTGCCTGGTTGTACTTTCTGAACAGGAAAGAATAGTATCTTATTCGTGTTGAGCATGGAAAAAGCATCCACACCTCGAAATCTTGATAGATTATATCCGCCCACAGCACTCCCCTTCTGTCATAAAAACCTTTAAAATAGTATACAACTGTATACTGTAACATGGTATTAAGCACCCCGAGTGAGTAGCCTAATAGTCCTCAGGGCGGATTTAGCTATGGTGTACTGGTGTAAATACACCAGCAAAAATTCACCTCAAAAAATTAAGGTGTATCTCTGTGAGCCTTTTGGCTCTCTGATTTTTACGCCCATTATTAAAATGAACTAGAATAACGGCCGCCAGCGTCTGTCGCGTATAAAACTGATTTTTGGGGCCCCGCCCCCCGCCGTTTGGGTTTTGTGGTCCTGTTTTTGTGTCAATTTAGCCGAATGCGGCTGTTTCATCCTGGAAATTTTTGATATCCTAATCGGTACCGGCTTCACTATTTACACCAGTTCAACTGGTGTAAGCTGCGCATTCTTCTGGGCAATAAATATCCTGGTGTATTTCTCTGGCGTAGCCAACTGGTGTAAAATGAAAATTATACGGCATGACGATCCAGGACACATATTCAGGTGAGTGATCTGCAAACTTTCTCTTTTACGACCGCTGTGAAACAGGTCGGTGTTTTTTTACTTGATTTATGTCTTGAAGAGTGTTGAAGTAGCGGAGTCGATATCAGATAAACAACTGAAGTTATTCGAAGATTTGGAGCGAGATGTAAAACACCATATTTCGACATGTATTGGGGAAGTATCAGATTTGGATCCAAGAGTTGGGAAGAAAAAGTTGGACTGAATCTCACAGACACTAGCTACTGAATGCTCACTTGGCAAATTTCCTACAGAGTCTATATTTGTTGAATTTTAAATACAGAAATAGTTACTAGCTGCCTAGCTACTCACATGATAGTTCAAATACCAGCAAGTAAAATTTTCAGCAGAATTTTTAAAAACAGTGTGTTTTGTTTATATATTTGAACTTTATCTTCAATAAATACGTCTAATCAATAATATATATATAACTTAGTTATTATAGTTTATTTGTTTGTTTTATTTTTTCATTTTAACATTTTGTTTTTGCAGAAAGTTTTGTAGCTAACTATCGTCTATAAATAATAAAAAATTTTATTTTATTTAGATCTACTGGAAACGGCAATTGTTTATAAAATTCTGTTTCCATATTAATTGTTGGAAATGAGAGCTTTTGCTATCTACTTCAAGCTGCTGTTTCGATTGAGTTGCGTTTACATTCAAACTTCTATGCTTCACAAAATGTTAACAAAAAGATTATGGAGAACTTTCCTTGTAATGAAAGAGAACTTTTTGCGTCAATATTTCCTCATGATGTTGCTGATGAATTTACAGGAAATAAAACTTAGATAGGAAGTCATGTGTCATCAAGGAAGCCATTTATAATCCTAAAAATACAAGATTCTGCTCTTTAATGAATATGGCTTGCTCTTGCAACAGTTATTGGGAAAAATATTAAAACCGTATATATATACCCTCATGATATAAGGTGACATCCATGGAAGTTTTAATAATGGGTTGATTACCTCAAGAACAAGTACAGAATATACGAGCGAATGTATAACCATTATGGGTGAGGTGAGAAAATGCCATTTGGGTTATTTGAGCCAAATCACTTTGTATATACCTCCAACCACCATGAAAAAAGACAAAACGTTTAAGAGGTAAGAAGTAATTTATTGCTTGTGTTTTTAAAAGAGAAAGTTCTATACATTGCAAGTAAACATTCAGCTTTATTTCTTAGAAATAATTAATAATGCATTAGCTGCACATATTTTTATGTTGTACCCAAATATCTTCAAGATTTTACATATTCTTGCCTTGCCGTAGTGCCAGTAACGACATGTTCCTGTGAGAGATCTATATCAACGCTACGACGAGTAAAGACATATTCAAGAAACTCGATGACCCAGGTATGTTTCTACAATATGACGTTGCGTATTAAGGAGAATGTGACATTTTTAATCTTGTCGTGTATATATCTTGCCAATTAATTTATTGAGTTATCTGTTTTGATTGTGAAACACCACATTAAGTACATTTAATTATAATTTTGAAACTTTTCTTCAGGGTCGATTTAATGGCTTGGTGTTGCTAAATATCCACAACGAGATGAAAATAAATTTAGATGACATAATCGATATGCTGGCAATAAAATATCCAAAAAGACTTAAAATGTTAGATATCCTGAACGACGATTAAAAGTGTAAAAGTCTTGATAAAAAAAGGAATAAATCTTGTATATTATTATCTGTTGTTTAAATGTCCCCATATATAAATTCCCTAAAAGTAATAAGGCATGACACCAAAATTTTTAAAAAACAAACATTTTAATTACTCAAGTTGTACAAAAAAACATTCAAAAATATATTCTTCGTCAGCTAAAATAACATTCAAAAATATGATCTTCGTCAGCTAAAAAACTAAAAAACCCACCGTATACCTACTTATCAAAGATGAGTCTGAGAGATGATTTTAAGCTATTTTAGCCGTTTAAAGGCGCGTAATCACCCTGTAGGCAACTTTTTTTAGAGGTACCTATTTTATTGTAAAAATTGAAAGATATACATAAGAAACATTATCCTGAAAATTTTATTGAAAACTGACAACCAGAACATGTTCAAATGTTTCATAGAAATAACAAACTCACCCCAATTTCTCTTCGCCCGGCAAAATCGATCACATGGTTGCTGGATTCATGCCATTATAGAAAAAATAATGAATGAGGGAGAGTATCCGTAGCTGTGTTTCCATCGTAATGCTTTTATAAATGTATCCACAAAGTTCCGAACATGATAAATCAGATATATCAATCGAAGTTTCTGCGTTATTCTTTATTATTTAAACGTTTTAACTTACTGAAATCAGACTTCTTTGCAACACTGACCACTTCTTGTTGTTGTTTCTGAAGACAGCTTCGCCTCGCTAGCTGTCTTACTTTTGATTATTTTCCTTTGTTCAAACAGTTAGTCGTTTCCTTATGGAGACAGTATCAGAGCTAGACAATTAGAATACCTAAATTTTCAGAATTTCCCCTTTCATGCTCTAAATTTAATTATCTCCATAGTGCTTCAACTATCTTCAACTATCACATTGGGTTTTTTGGCTTATAATATGCAGTAATCCCGGTCATGCTAATAAAAAAAGAAAGAGCGTGATAAGCATTAATTATCATAATTAATAACCACGAGGCAATGTTGTGATTTCTTCTTTCTGTTTTGTTTTGTCTGGTCTCCAAAAACAATGACGAATAGAATAGAAGAAAATTAAATCTAAGTGATACGGATGTTTTTACGCGCGGCCACTTTTTTAAACAGAACCAAAATTTCTTTCCACTTTTTGATGCCATGTTTTGCAAAGAAAAAACAAGCCAAAAAGAACAGCATGGTGAACAGGAGCCGGCATATGAGAAAAGTGAGACCCGATACCCTATGTGATACCCGAGACCCGAGACCCGAGACCGAGACCCGAGACCGAGACCCGAGACCCGAGACCCGAGACCCGAGACCCGAGACCCGAGACCCGAGACCCGAGACCCGAGACCCGAGACCCGAGACCCGAGACCCGAGACCCAATACCCTGATACCAAGACCCGATACCCTGATATTTTTAATATTATTATTATTATCATTTTTTTTTAATAGGAACGATGACGTTAGCTGGCCCTTTTCATCTCTGAGTTGCCTTTCGTTTTCTTTTTTTCTGCGTTTTTCTCTTCAGAAAAGTCTACTAAGCTTCTGATATTAGGTCTCTTTTTTTCGCATTGCTTCAAAAAAGGTTCGACCACATCCAACTTGCATGCAATGCAGACAGTATGCGCACATATTTCGAAACTTTTAAACCGAAAGCAAATTTCACAACAAGTTAAAATGTTTTTTTCTTGTTAATTCTAACTGTGAATGGTTGTTCTTCGTTTTTAGCATTTTTCACATAACATGTATCGCCAACTCCTTTGATGAACGTACGCCTTGCTTCGAATAAACCAACATATCATCTCCGATTTGTTAGGTTGAAAAAACAAGAAAATAATGAGAAAAAATAGAATTTTTATTAAAATAAAACATCGTCGAAAAGAAATTAATAAAAAAAAAAATCAGGGTCTCGGGTCGCGGGTCTCGGGTATCACATAGGGTATCGGGTCCCACTTTTCTCATATGCCAACGGAGCCTACCATATTGGCGATTTTATCGAACTCCATCTCAGAGCTCATTTAAAGTTAAGGCCGTTTGTTTACCTACGGTTTCACACGAATATTTTGCGACGGCCCGCCTATTAGACAAGAATAAGAGATCAACAAGATCGTTAAATATGGCGGCTGGAAAAAAAACACAATAAATTCAAGATATTAAAGTACCATTATTTCCATTTCTAGTACGTTTTACATCCTCAAATTTCCAAGAAAGTCATAACTCCGTCTGAACTTTGAAATAAATAAATAAAATGTATATGTTAATTTTTTTTGGTAAGGGTGATTACGCGCCTTTAAGGGCTTTTAAGGGCGTTGGCTTCCAGGGGGCCGCCCTGGACCCGTTGGGGGGCTCAAGCTAGTGTAGAGATGGAATATACCCAGACTTTTCCAAAAACCACGGTCAAACTCTCATAAAAAATATCATACAGAATTTTGCTTGTGACGTCACAACTTTTCATCACACCCCATTGCACAAAATACCGTTGATCATCAGCAAAAATCCACTGATCATCAACGCATGCGCAAGTGGAGTAAAATCCCCCCATCATGCGGTGCCTAGTCATGCATATCAAGGGTAAGTCCCTATCATACAAAAAAAAAATGAGTATAAAGGGGAATTCCCAACTTGCTCAACTTTTTTGACCACTTCACAAGAAATCCGAAATATGTATATAGCAAAGAGAAGATGAATCAGTTCATGGTGTACCCCGACATATTTAGGTATATACCGGACCAGTTCAAGACTCCAGAAATGCACAATTGGGTGGCCGAGGAGAGGCGGGACCTATTCAACAAAACCGTTGAAAGAATCCCTATATGCTCGAGCATGTCCCCGACCATATCAAGACGCAGGACATGTGCAATAAGGCTGTTGAAAAAGACCCCTTTATGCTTTATTATGTGCCAGATCGGTTCAAGACGCAAGGCATGTGCAGCAAGGCCGTCGAAGAGAATCCCTACATATTCGAGGATGTACCAGATCAGTTCAAAACGCAGGATATGTGTAATGAGATGTTTGAAAAGCATTCTTGGTTGTTTAGGGCCGTGCCCGACTGGTTCAAAACAGAATACATGTGTGGTATGGACTACATCGAGACAGTATTAATCGATACCTATCGCCAGAGGAAAGCGGACAAGGCTAGAATTAAGGAGGAGCTAGCTCCAGTAGCCTGGCATCCGGATAGGGTCATAGATTGGTGCTTTTCAGAGGATAAAAAGGCAGACCTTGAAAAATTATGGGAATAGGTTCAATATGTAGGTGAAATTCATAAGTTATCTTACAACCCTTCAGGGTTATAGGATGAAATCAAAATACTAATAATAAATGTGCGTTAACTGTCAAGTAAAATTCGATATTTTTGGAAATGCAGTAGTCATGACCTTCATAGCTGGCATCGGTCTCTCCCTACCACTACTGTCCCTGGCATTGGTACAAGAGTCAGAGAAGGAGAAGGAGAATGAACGGAGGATTAAAGATCTAGAGGATCGTATTGATGACCTAGAAATAAATGGATGAACAACAATGTAAGGACTGTGAACGTATGCTGGATGAATATGACAGGTGTACCTGCGGACGAAGGCTTGTGGTAAAGGGTAAAATGTTGTGCTGGTACTGCTACCAGGAATTCATCACGTATAACGGGGGTAGCTGTGTATGTGCGAGGAGAAGCAATCCTCGGACCTTGCTTTAAATTACAATAAAACAAGATGCTACAATTTGAGAATGAGCTCGTCAGCCCTAAAATTTTCTACAACTATGCGACTACCTTTACAGACATTAATGATATCAACGTGGAATGCCTGACAGTGTCAGATCCAGTACCAGCCAACGGGGACAAGGATCAGCGGTACATCATAGGGTACCATAAAATAGACCTCGTGGTAGCACTCAGGGTAAAGACACCTAAAATCTGGTCCCCGAATGGGGTAAGCCGGTACAACGCTAATGCAGTACCAGCAATGAGTCTTGATTTCGAGGAGTACCCCGACTGGATTGCAAAGTATCGCCAAATTTGGGATAAAATATCAGAGCTGATCTCCGAGCAATTGACGACGGAGCCGATCAAAAAGGACCGTTACGTGAATGCCAAGCTCAAATACTACAAGGATGCAATCACTACTAAATTCCACGGCATGCCAGTACCCTATGATGAGCCGTGCCAAGCCAGTGCCATCCTGGCACTATCATCGGTGTATGTGCAGGGCAAAAACCATTATCCTCAGGCACATATTATGGAATGCCGGTACAAGGATTTTAAAAAAGAATCACTGCTGAGTGAGGATTAGTAAACCATATATTTTATAGACCTACGAGACCTATAAAATATTATATAAAATTAAGGCTTATACTTAGGTGGGGAATCTAGATACCGTTGGCATACTGTACAGATTGAAGTTTTTTTAAAACGTCATCCCTACCCTCCTGTCTCCCCTTTGCAACTAGCTGGGCCCGCTCCCGTTCATTGATGGAGTCAGCAATGCGATTGAACCGCTGCCTCATTTGTTCCTTCAATAGCATATACCTTTGCTTCTCTTGCATGATCAGACTGAACTCATACTTATCAATCTCCCCATTTTCTACCGCCCTTGAGATTAGATCAACGATTGAGTTCAATTTAGCCTCGGCGATCAGCCTTATATTCTCATGCCTTTTCGATTTAACACCCAACCTTTTTCCAGCGGTCCTCAGACCCGCCTGTCCTACCCCTACAGCCACGGTCAGGCCACCCATTGCCACTGCTAGTGGTACACCCATTCCTGACAGCATTGTTCCTATGCCAATACTTGAGGTTATTACGCTGATGCCAAGTAGCCCATGATCGCAGTATCGAATCCATGTCCCGTGCATCTTGAACTTCTTTGATAATTTGTCCCGCTCCTTAATCTCACTGCGCAGATACTTCTCAATTTCACCAATCTCATCAAGTCTATATTTCTGACCCTCATCAGGCTCATCAGCACCTTGTGCGGGCGCACTAGGTAAATTTGGATACAGCTTTGTGATCTCGCTCATTTATTCTATCAGCAGGTGCATCGTTAGCCCGGTGAAGGCCACATTTTTGTCGTGATGGAACTCGTCAATCAACATAAACTCAAGACGGTCCGTGAAGCCCTTCAGGGGAAGGTATATTGGAATGTCAAAACTCCAGGTCAGCATGTCTCCCCAAGCGTTTAATTCCTTAGTGGGTAATAAAGCGAGAATTATAGACTTTTTGCCCTCAAGTAGGCAGTCGCCTTCATCCAATTGGGGGCAAACGAGTCGTAGGCGAATATAGACGTCAGTCCTATAGTATGCATCATAGTCACGCTTCATATAATACTTTTTACTAGGATCGTAGGGTAGGCCCAAGAGTTCATGCAGATGTCGACCAAACACAACCGTATATCCTTCATTGACACGGAGCCTGCAGAGTCCATTTTTCAGGACAAACAGCTTGATTTTGTCCTCTCCCTGGCTATTCACGATAGCCGCCAAATCCTCTATCTTGTACAGGCCGTTCATAATGGTGATCCGAGTCTCCCTTTGATCGGGCCCTACCTTACGGATGGTGAAGTCGTTGTTGTTATAGATATTCAACCACGTAGGCCTAATACTTATCGATTTCAAGGCAATTCTACTATCCTGCCCCAGGTAGTCTTCGAATATCGTGGGCTTGTATATATCTGTAATGTAGAGTTGCTTCATCGTTTTGTTTTAAAGAAAACGATGAATATCTACTCATACAACCCCAAGGCAAAGTACAAGTCCAACAGGGGAGAATGGCCACTTGGTATTACAAATTTGGAGCAACAGGACCTGTACGTGTCTACAGACTCACATATCTCTGTGGCATTCCCTGAGTTTACCAAATACCCAATTAAGCCTTCAACAAATCTGCTGACTGACCCTGTTATTGTGGGTTGGAAGGGACAAGCTCTGGACTACTGGAACGTACAGGTCAATTTCGAGATCCATTGCGCAACAACCGCATTAGGCATCTCTGCTAAGCACCTGACGGGCTCCGTGCCCCTTGTCAACGCCATCTTTAAATTCCATGTATACTACCACATGCGTCGCATTCTTGCAAGAATGAGGGCACCCATGCCTTATAACGATGGGTTTTAAAACTATAAAAACCCCTATTCCACATCCGGATATGCACAGGTGTGTCGTGAGTATGGTGCAGATGCCAGCAGCCTGTACAAGTTCAAATCAATAGGAGCGTCATTGACAAACGGTTCATGGTGGCCCCAGGTTGATGGTGATTGGGGCAAGTTCATTACCCCCACAAGTCAGGGCTTGACATCGGAAGGTCTTACCAAACTAAGCGAGAGCATAAGGGTTTATGTGGTCTTGTTGCTTGGGTCGCAGGCAGGGGCCAAGGCATCACTACTAGGCTCGGGTGCGGATAATTACACAGCAAGGCAAATCCTGATGCAGAAATTTGAGGCTATGGTACAGCGTCAAGAGAATGTGGGCCATGATATCACTGAGTTTCAGAAGGTGTTGCAATATGCTAGAACACCGGTGAATTTTGCCGTCATGCCCAGCGTCTACATGCTGCCTTCTGATATGAACTTGCGCATAGGCAAGATTGTGGGGTATAATAACAACATTTTGATCGCACCTGCCAATGTCAATGTGGGGGTACAGGTCGATGTGAATAACAAGCCTATTGTGAGGCATACCACACCTCCCATACGTACTACAAAGCATGGCACACCTCATATACCTCCCAAGCATTCTACACCTCTTAGGCATACTGAGCATACCATCAGGCATGTGGCAGATATCAAACTTCCAAGGCATGCCACACCTCCTATACCTCCGAAGCATACCACATCTATTACACCTCCCATACATACTCCCGATCGTACCATACAGGCTATGCCATCTATACCTCCCCAACATGATACATCTCCTATACCTGAACAACCCCCACAAAACCAACACGAGGATACGAAGGCCGCATTAATCACGACAGGGGTAGGAATCATTATTGCCTATATATGGCTTAAAAATAACTAATATTAGACCCCCCTAACATAGAACACGGCAAACTCGGCAGCGGCCGCGATGGCCATGTACAGATGCCTGGCTGCGTATTCGACAACGGTTGCCGCTACCCTCAAAAAGAACGGGACTATGGTACCCATAATCCCCGGCAATGCAACACCTGCCTTACCTGCTAGGTACTTCAGGAACTTTCCGAGCCTTTCAAGCTGCTTCTCCACAAACCCCTTCCCTGCGGCACTTCCTCCTGCAGCACCTGCTGCGGCACCCCCTCCCGTAGCTGCAAGTACGATGGTGCTTATTAATAGACCAATAGCGGAGACTATGCTCGCTATGGTTATACCCTGCTCCCTGAAGAGGATCTTTAGCTTCTCCAGCAGGGACGTGTCATCTCCAGCGACTTTCATCAACGTTTCCTTGATGGTCCTCAGCTGGCTGTAAATCTGGGAGGATAGTAAACCATGGGCATTCTGCGTGGCCTTTTTTTTATCATTCAATTCTTCGATCTTATCATTAAGATTTTCTATATCCCTCTCAAGTTTAGCTTTTTGCCCCTCGGTTGCCCTGGCCTTCTGCTTCTCAAGTTTTTTATATCACCCTTTGCCTTGCCAATCTCGCTATCAAACGAAATGATCTTACTTGCTAGGCTTTTCAGGTTACCCCTTATAGTTTGAAGTTCGAGGTTAAGCCCCCTTCTTTCACGTTCAGTGATTTCATCAGTACCACCAAATGAAGTTTCTTCCATAAAGCTCTCCGTGGCATCCACAAATTCCTCTATCGATTCCATCGAAGGGAAAGCCTAGCTCTCGCACGAGATCTGCCTTCAATCTCTTGATCATCTCCCCGGTAGCTCGCAGCCCACCCTTATCTTTTGTAATTAATGCTGTAAGGTCTATATCGTTGAAAAAAAGACGTTTCCCCTCAATCCTAAACTCATCGTAAGGTATCGCAATAGGCTTCCCCAGCCTCTCCTCAAAACGTTCGTAGAGGTCGTTGACCTTATCTTCTAGCAATTTTTGCCTCTGCTCTGAAAGGCCAGCCCCCGGGACGCCCTGTTGTTCTCCTTGGTTGAAGGCCCCGGTGTTGATGGCAGATTTGACGTAGTATCATCGGGTTTATCATCCCTCCCGACCTCATCCGGAAGATCATGATCAAATACTGGATTAGTTGGCATCTTTATTTAAGATTTCCCATATATAATAAACATGAGTGCATTCGGAACAACCCTAAACCCCTACGCAGAGACGAAACAGCTTTTTGGGATCAAAGGACGAAAGCAGCGAGTTCAGATATCTAACATACCTTCAACCATCAATCAAAATGAGGACCTCTACGTTGATATACCCAACATGGGGCAGAACGATGTCATTTTTCCTGGCAGTCTCAAGCTCTTATTTGACCTGACGCTGACGGGGACCAATACAAAACGTACGATCGTGTCGAATATCGGCAAAAGCCTGGTGAGAAATCTGCGGGTTACCCTGGATGGTAATAAGGTACAAAATATATCTGATTACAATATCCTGGCAGTGTACCGGGACTTGTGGCTGCCCAAAATTCGATCGTGAAAACAACCTCATTCTAGAGGGGATCAATCCAAACGATGGTACCATAAGGGTCCTGCAGGTCAAGGCTACCGAGTACGTTGGGACAGATGAGGAGAAAGCCATCGCTGCGGCGTATGGCAACACCTTCTGCATACCACTCGGCAAACTCTTTGAACTCACCAGAGACTTACCGTTTTACCAGGCAGAGCTACATGACAGATTGCAGTTCGTTCTACATTTCGCACAGCACAGCGACGTCATCAAAGATACGGGGACAGCAGCCGTGGGATCTACGGCAGCCAAGGCAGCAGATGCTGCGTACAAGATCACCAACATCAAGCTAGAGTTTGACAAGATCACCCATGAAGGTCTCGCAAGTGCCATGATGTCAAGGTATAATCGTCTCGCGTTGCCCTACGAAAGGATATTAAGAAGCAAGGTGGTGACCATGAAAAAGGCTGATACAAGCTACAACCTCCAAATCGATACCCCTGCCAAGAGTCTCAAAGGTGTCTTGTTACTCTTTATAGACCCTGGTAAAGTGAAGGCTTACGCTGGTATCAACGAGGTCTTTTATAATCCCAAAATTGAAAAGATATCCATCACGGTGGAAGGCGAACCTAACGAACTGTATAGCCATGCCATGCTTCCCAAGGATCACCTGGAGCAGATTGCCAACCTTTTCGGTAGCCATGACTCGAATGTGACAATTGGCCAATTCTTCAATGAACGGTATGCGTTGTTTATCGATTTCAGAGCATCTCCCGATCATACCCTACATGGTAGCGGGAGACCCCTACAGTGGCTTAGTGACGGCATTACTCTCCATATGACCAAAAAAGCCGACGGAACTGGGGATATACGCTGTTATGTGTACTTGCTGATGGATGCTCAGCTGAATATCTTAAATGGCCGTTATCATTCCGTGAGTATTAGTGACCACAATTTGTATTTGCCCCCTGAGGATAAATACAAACATCCGTTCATTCTCCTTCTCCTTCTCTGACTCTTGTACCAATGCCAGGGACATTAGTGGTAGGGAGAGACCGATGCCAGCTATGAAGGTCATGACTACTGCATTTCCAAAAATATCGAATTTTACTTGACAGTTAACGCACATTTATTATTAGTATTTTGATTTCATCCTATAACCCTGAAGGGTTGTAAGATAACTTATGAATTTCACCTACATATTGAACCTATTCCCATAATTTTTCAAGGTCTGCCTTTTTATCCTCTGAAAAGCACCAATCTATGACCCTATCCGGATGCCAGGCTACTGGAGCTAGCTCCTCCTTAATTCTAGCCTTGTCCGCTTTCCTCTGGCGATAGGTATCGATTAATACTGTCTCGATGTAGTCCATACCACACATGTATTCTGTTTTGAACCAGTCGGGCACGGCCCTAAACAACCAAGAATGCTTTTCAAACATCTCATTACACATATCCTGCGTTTTGAACTGATCTGGTACATCCTCGAATATGTAGGGATTCTCTTCGACGGCCTTGCTGCACATGCCTTGCGTCTTGAACCGATCTGGCACATAATAAAGCATAAAGGGGTCTTTTTCAACAGCCTTATTGCACATGTCCTGCGTCTTGATATGGTCGGGGACATGCTCGAGCATATAGGGATTCTTTTCAACGGTTTTGTTGAATAGGTCCCGCCTCTCCTCGGCCACCCAATTGTGCATTTCTGGAGTCTTGAACTGGTCCGGTATATACCTAAATATGTCGGGGTACACCATGAACTGATTCATCTTCTCTTTGCTATATACATATTTCGGATTTCTTGTGAAGTGGTCAAAAAAGTTGAGCAAGTTGGGAATTCCCCTTTATACTCATTTTTTTTTTGTATGATAGGGACTTACCCTTGATATGCATGACTAGGCACCGCATGATGGGGGGATTTTACTCCACTTGCGCATGCGTTGATGATCAGTGGATTTTTGCTGATGATCAACGGTATTTTGTGCAATGGGGTGTGATGAAAAGTTGTGACGTCACAAGCAAAATTCTGTATGATATTTTTTATGAGAGTTTGACCGTGGTTTTTGGAAAAGTCTGGGTATATTCCATCTCTACACTAGCTTGAGCCCCCCAACGGGTCCAGGGCGGCCCCCTGGAAGCCAACGCCCTTAAAAGCCCTTAAAGGCGCGTAATCACCCTTACCAAAAAAATTAACATATACATTTTATTTATTTATTTCAAAGTTCAGACGGAGTTATGACTTTCTTGGAAATTTGAGGATGTAAAACGTACTAGAAATGGAAATAATGGTACTTTAATATCTTGAATTTATTGTGTTTTTTTTCCAGCCGCCATATTTAACGATCTTGTTGATCTCTTATTCTTGTCTAATAGGCGGGCCGTCGCAAAATATTCGTGTGAAACCGTAGGTAAACAAACGGCCTTAACTTTAAATGAGCTCTGAGATGGAGTTCGATAAAATCGCCAATATGGTAGGCTCCGTTGGCATATGAGAAAAGTGGGACCCGATACCCTATGTGATACCCGAGACCCGCGACCCGAGACCCTGATTTTTTTTTTTATTAATTTCTTTTCGACGATGTTTTATTTTAATAAAAATTCTATTTTTTCTCATTATTTTCTTGTTTTTTCAACCTAACAAATCGGAGATGATATGTTGGTTTATTCGAAGCAAGGCGTACGTTCATCAAAGGAGTTGGCGATACATGTTATGTGAAAAATGCTAAAAACGAAGAACAACCATTCACAGTTAGAATTAACAAGAAAAAAAACATTTTAACTTGTTGTGAAATTTGCTTTCGGTTTAAAAGTTTCGAAATATGTGCGCATACTGTCTGCATTGCATGCAAGTTGGATGTGGTCGAACCTTTTTTGAAGCAATGCGAAAAATAGAGACCTAATATCAGAAGCTTAGTAGACTTTTCTGAAGAGAAAAACGCAGAAAAAAAGAAAACGAAGGCAACTCAGAGATGAAAAGGGCCAGCTAACGTCATCGTTCCTATTAAAAAAAAAATGATAATAATAATAATATTAAAAATATCAGGGTATCGGGTCTTGGTATCAGGGTATTGGGTCTCGGGTCTCGGGTCTCGGGTCTCGGGTCTCGGGTCTCGGGTCTCGGGTCTCGGGTCTCGGGTCTCGGGTCTCGGGTCTCGGGTCTCGGGTCTCGGGTCTCGGGTCTCGGGTCTCGGGTCTCGGGTCTCGGGTCTCGGGTCTCGGGTCTCGGGTATCACATAGGGTATCGGGTCTCACTTTTCTCATATGCCGGCTCCTGTTCACCATGCTGTTCTTTTTGGCTTGTTTTTTCTTTGCAAAACATGGCATCAAAAAGTGGAAAGAAATTTTGGTTCTGTTTAAAAAAGTGGCCGCGCGTAAAAACATCCGTATCACTTAGATTTAATTTTCTTCTATTCTATTCGTCATTGTTTTTGGAGACCAGACAAAACAAAACAGAAAGAAGAAATCACAACATTGGCTCGTGGTTATTAATTATGATAATTAATGCTTATCACGCTCTTTCTTTCTTTATTAGCATGACCGGGATTACTGCATATTATAAGCCAAAAAACCCAATGTGATAGTTGAAGATAGTTGAAGCACTATGGAGATAATTAAATTTAGAGCATGAAAGGGGAAATTCTGAAAATTTAGGTATTCTAATTGTCTAGCTCTGATACTGTCTCCATAAGGAAACGACTAACTGTTTGAACAAAGGAAAATAATCAAAAAGTAAGACAGCTAGCGAGGCGAAGCTGTCTTCAGAAACAACAACAAGAAGTGGTCAGTGTTGCAAAGAAGTCTGATTTCAGTAAGTTAAAACGTTTAAATAATAAAGAATAACGCAGAAACTTCGATTGATATATCTGATTTATCATGTTCGGAACTTTGTGGATACATTTATAAAAGCATTACGATGGAAACACAGCTACGGATACTCTCCCTCATTCATTATTTTTTCTATAATGGCATGAATCCAGCAACCATGTGATCGATTTTGCCGGGCGAAGAGAAATTGGGGTGAGTTTGTTATTTCTATGAAACATTTGAACATGTTCTGGTTGTCAGTTTTCAATAAAATTTTCAGGATAATGTTTTCTTATGTATATCTTTCAATTTTTACAATAAAATAGGTACCTCTAAAAAAAGTTGCCTACAGGGTGATTACGCGCCTTTAAACGGCTAAAATAGCTTAAAATCATCTCTCAGACTCATCTTTGATAAGTAGGTATACGGTGGGTTTTTTAGTTTTTTAGCTGACGAAGATCATATTTTTGAATGTTATTTTAGCTGACGAAGAATATATTTTTGAATGTTTTTTTGTACAACTTGAGTAATTAAAATGTTTGTTTTTTAAAAATTTTGGTGTCATGCCTTATTACTTTTAGGGAATTTATATATGGGGACATTTAAACAACAGATAATAATATACAAGATTTATTCCTTTTTTTATCAAGACTTTTACACTTTTAATCGTCGTTCAGGATATCTAACATTTTAAGTCTTTTTGGATATTTTATTGCCAGCATATCGATTATGTCATCTAAATTTATTTTCATCTCGTTGTGGATATTTAGCAACACCAAGCCATTAAGTCGACCCTGAAGAAAAGTTTCAAAATTATAATTAAATGTACTTAATGTGGTGTTTCACAATCAAAACAGATAACTCAATAAATTAATTGGCAAGATATATACACGACAAGATTAAAAATGTCACATTCTCCTTAATACGCAACGTCATATTGTAGAAACATACCTGGGTCATCGAGTTTCTTGAATATGTCTTTACTCGTCGTAGCGTTGATATAGATCTCTCACAGGAACATGTCGTTACTGGCACTACGGCAAGGCAAGAATATGTAAAATCTTGAAGATATTTGGGTACAACATAAAAATATGTGCAGCTAATGCATTATTAATTATTTCTAAGAAATAAAGCTGAATGTTTACTTGCAATGTATAGAACTTTCTCTTTTAAAAACACAAGCAATAAATTACTTCTTACCTCTTAAACGTTTTGTCTTTTTTCATGGTGGTTGGAGGTATATACAAAGTGATTTGGCTCAAATAACCCAAATGGCATTTTTCTCACCTCACCCATAATGGTTATACATTCGCTCGTATATTCTGTACTTGTTCTTGAGGTAATCAACCCATTATTAAAACTTCCATGGATGTCACCTTATATCATGAGGGTATATATATACGGTTTTAATATTTTTCCCAATAACTGTTGCAAGAGCAAGCCATATTCATTAAAGAGCAGAATCTTGTATTTTTAGGATTATAAATGGCTTCCTTGATGACACATGACTTCCTATCTAAGTTTTTATTTCCTGTAAATTCATCAGCAACATCATGAGGAAATATTGACGCAAAAAGTTCTCTTTCATTACAAGGAAAGTTCTCCATAATCTTTTTGTTAACATTTTGTGAAGCATAGAAGTTTGAATGTAAACGCAACTCAATCGAAACAGCAGCTTGAAGTAGATAGCAAAAGCTCTCATTTCCAACAATTAATATGGAAACAGAATTTTATAAACAATTGCCGTTTCCAGTAGATCTAAATAAAATAAAATTTTTTATTATTTATAGACGATAGTTAGCTACAAAACTTTCTGCAAAAACAAAATGTTAAAATGAAAAAATAAAACAAACAAATAAACTATAATAACTAAGTTTATATATATATTATTGATTAGACGTATTTATTGAAGATAAAGTTCAAATATATAAACAAAACACACTGTTTTTAAAAATTCTGCTGAAAATTTTACTTGCTGGTATTTGAACTTATCATGTGAGTAGCTAGGCAGCTAGTAACTATTTCTGTATTTAAAATTCAACAAATATAGACTCTGTAGGAAATTTTGCCAAGTGAGCATTCAGTAGCTAGTGTCTGTGAGATTCAGTCCAACTTTTTCTTCCCAACTCTTGGATCCAAATCTGATACTTCCCCAATACATGTCGAAATATGGTGTTTTACATCTCGCTCCAAATCTTCGAATAACTTCAGTTGTTTATCTGATATCGACTCCGCCACTTCAACACTCTTCAAGACATAAATCAAGTAAAAAAACACCGACCTGTTTCACAGCGGTCGTAAAAGAGAAAGTTTGCAGATCACTCACCTGAATATGTGTCCTGGATCGTCATGCCGTATAATTTTCATTTTACACCAGTTGGCTACGCCAGAGAAATACACCAGGATATTTATTGCCCAGAAGAATGCGCAGCTTACACCAGTTGAACTGGTGTAAATAGTGAAGCCGGTACCGATTAGGATATCAAAAATTTCGCAGGATGAAACAGCCGCATTCGGCTAAATTGACACAAAAACAGGACCACAAAACCCAAACGGCGGGGGGCGGGGCCCCAAAAATCAGTTTTATACGCGACAGACGCTGGCGGCCGTTATTCTAGTTCATTTTAATAATGGGCGTAAAAATCAGAGAGCAAAAGGCTCACAGAGATACACCTTAATTTTTTGAGGTGAATTTTTGCTGGTGTATTTACACCAGTACACCATAGCTAAATCCGCCCCTGAGGACTATTAGGCTACTCACTCGGGGTGCTTAATACCATGTTACAGTATACAGTTGTATACTATTTTAAAGGTTTTTATGACAGAAGGGGAGTGCTGTGGGCGGATATAATCTATCAAGATTTCGAGGTGTGGATGCTTTTTCCATGCTCAACACGAATAAGATACTATTCTTTCCTGTTCAGAAAGTACAACCAGGCAACAGTAAACAACGTTCTATCTAAATGTCATCAGTTAAAAGGTGTTTTAAATGGCGATGGATCGAGCTGGCAGCAGCATGTGCGTTGACTGATGTTTTTCAATAAATTTGAGTTTGGTGGGATATTTTTAAATGTTCAAACTTATTAAAATTAAAAAAAAGGTTGCGAAGCATTACGCAAGTTGCAAGCAAAATTGAAACTAGCCAATAGTTGTCCCTAGTGTTTTTTGTTTCTCTTTGATATAATACGGCGAGGTGCTAACATCTTACTGCAGCTGATATCTGGGAATACACCAAAACTGAATATCATAGACGTAGAAAACCCTGGGGACGAGGTTGTAAAATAAACTCACCGCGGATCAACAGCAACTCGTTGCGCAAAAGTAGTGATTTTTTGGCAAAAATACAATATATATATGCGGAAAATGTTTTTCAGAAGGTACGAGAAATTTAGATCGCGCGAAACTAAACAAAAACGATTACTGAGAAATTTCGCAAAACCTCTTTCCACAGAATTATAAAATTAAATATGGATAATAATCACAATATTGTCAGTGTTGGCCGACGTAAATCCAACATTGATGAAGCTTTTAGCGCCAAAAATCCATGCAAAGTTATACTTTTATAAAGTTAAAACCTTTATTCTGAAAGAAATGCAATACATCGAGTTGTGCAATCCGTAGTGTGCCGAAATGTCACGAAATAAGGGGATGCGCGTCGTAAGGTACACTCTTTCAACCGGAAAATAATACTCGGAACGCAGATAATAATAGAGACTTTCGCGTTAACGATTTCGGAGATGAGAAGGCGAACGAAGCAGCTTGTGGGTTGTTTTTTTTCACGTAAAAATAACGGTACTAGTTATGAAAACCGATTTCTTGAAGCCACGGTATCTGCTGCAATAAGTTTCGAAAACTCACGGGAAACAATAAACAAAAACAATCTACAGAAACGAAAACAAATTATTAACTTTATCAAGATTTATAAAACAGCTTCAGATTTTTGACAGAAAAACAATAACAACGCAGTGTGAGGTTTCGCTTTCTTCTTTTTATCTCACGTATTGAAAGATAACATCTCTCCTCGCTCTACTTGTACGCAATCTAAAAAGAAACAGAAAACATTTTTATATAGTATATTATATTATATATATAGCAAAGTCTCTAAATACATTAAAATCCAGTGCTTTTGAGGGACGATATTTAGAGCTAAATTTCTAAACTACAAATATATATCATTTTTTGGGACAGAGTGCTCAAAAGTGTTTACTAGATACAATATGCTTGATATAATTAATAAAGTCATTTTGAGGGTTGTCTTCTTTTGGGGATTGGTAGTTCAGTCGGTAGAGCGTTCACTTCCTATTCATATGGGTTCAATCCCACGTAACAGTTGTTGCTTATTGAACAGAAATTTAAAAGGTTTCTGTAGCTCAAATGGAAGCTTTTTAACACTCTAGAACCGTCTATGTTGTACCTCCTGGAAAAAAATTGACAGGGTAAATTTATTGGAATTAATGAGGCTAACCACATAAAATATAGATCACTACTTTTTGTGGCCAAGACAACAGAATTGAAAGCACTGTTTTTCATTTGGAAAGTACAAATTGTATTTAAAAATTTGCCCAACCTTGCCCTCATACTTATGGCTTTTTTGGCCAGTTGACACGCACACTAATCTACCATACTGAACACAAAAGTTACGAAAAACACGAAATTTGATTAAGGTCTATTATGTGGTTTCACATTCTTAAAGGGTCATTCAAGAGTAGTTTTTACGTATCATAACTTAGCTATACCACATTATTGTAAGCTCATGAAACACAATGCAAAAACATAGGGTTGTAAAGAAAATGATGAAGCCCTGAATATTTTTTATCTTTTTTAAATATTTTTATATATGTCCAAACTTAATCTCCCAAAACAATAATTACATTAACGGTCGCCACCATTATCGAACAAAAGTCCACTTGGTCATTCGTGACTTCACACGTCGTACATAGCTCACTTCTTGAAAAAATTATTGCAAGGTTCGAGTGTTGAAGAATTTAACAACATGCGAAAGTAGGTAAACAAAGTAGAACTTCCAGGTAAAGGCGCCGTTTGATAAAATAGTTCAGATTTAGAACATATATCAGTAAAAAGACGCTAGTAGCAACAGTACAAAAGTTTTTAACCACAAATGAGCAAATACCTTAAAGAATGAAGAGGTATATTTAAGAGGGTGCTGATAAGCCGCAAACGCACGCATATACAAGGGCGAGTTCGGGCGACTTTGCAAATAAAATTGGCGGTTGTCCTCCGAAATCGCCCGGAGCATTCCCGAAATGCAATTTCTTGTAACATACCATCATGCGGACGACAGTTGCAAGAAGGCGCTTGAAGAGAAAGGAGTTAATAAAGTTTATATATAAGTTATTTATAAAGTAGATCTTATCAAAAACCATCAAAAACAGTTCTTTTAAGAACTTCGCTACCACATAGTAAGTTTATTTTAATTTTTATAGATTTTTGAACCATTGGTGGCTTATCGGCACCCTCGTGTATATTTTCCCCTGTTAGTTTTGGATTGGTGACTTAAATTTATTTCCACGATACAACAAAAAAAAGAAGCAACTTGAGTTTTAGGAAATATTTAAAAATTGTATAATAAAATTTAAAAAGAAAGAGTTTTGTTAATACTTTATGGATTGAATTTTCTTCTTCTGACTGTAGCTAGAGGTAGCTAGCTAATGATGCGATTGAAGGATGACAGCAAAAAATATTTTCCATGGTGGTCACAGGCACCACAAAGTAATTTAGTTAGCTAGCTACATCAAACCAAGGAAAAAACGTAAAAATAACTTTCAAATCATCCATACCTTCGCAACTCACTTTTCTTCTGCTGTATGAAAAAAGGATACCACAAACATGCCAATTCAAGCTGATAATTTGGTACTTTAAAATCTTCTTTTAATGAAGCCATAAATATAACACGTTTTTGCGCATTATAAACGTTCAAATTAATATAGTGTGCCTTCAAAGAAAAGGTACAAGCTTTCCAACTCGAAATATTAAGATAAGAGAAATAGCATGCCAGCTAAGCCAATTATTATTAGGACTTGGTATAAACTATGTATTTGTATTAGGTCTGTAAAATACACGATAATTCAAATTAGCCGATAGCCGTTTTCTGATTGCTTGAGTGTACTTCCCAGTCTTTCGCTCCCGGCAAACGGAAAATCGGGAAATCACGGGGGGGGGGGGGGTACGAAAGACGGGGGCAGGGGCGTACAAAGCCTATTTATTGGCATTTTTAGCTAACTTTTATTAGAGCTGCTCGGTCCAAACTTATTTGTTCTAGTAGACAAAAAATAACCTACCTTTTCGTGAAAATATATCATTCTTATTTCTTTACCCTGATTTTATATGATTTTTTTCTATCGAAATTTTGAGAATCTCAATAATTCTCTTGGTATACCTCGCGTGTAGCAAACGTGCTCCACAATTTCGCTTCGCTCGCGAAGCTCAATTGCTTCGCAATAATTATGCGAATATTTAAAAACAATACTGTGAAATTTAAGTGGCTAATAATTTTGATTTTGAAATCAGTTGTCAGTTTGAATGTTAACTGTCAAGGTAGGTTATTCTAAACTCTCTTTTTTCTCTTCTCTATCAAAATATCAAAAAGGGAAAAATGATGAGCTTAGTTTACTAGACTATTTCGGCCCCAGACTTTTTAATGCACTACCAAGACACCTGCGTGACCATTCTGGAGATGCTAACTCTTTCAAAAGACTTCTTGACAGATTCCTTGCAAGTATTCCTGATGAGCCCTCTCTTCCCGGCCACCCCAAAACAGGAACCGCTGATTCAAACAATCTGATAGATATGTCAAAACAACTTTCTGCTGCTTCTTGTGTCTTACCCTCCAGGGCACTTGAAGCAGAAGTAGTCGCCGGCGTCCGCGACGAAGACGAAGTCTAGAAGACTGAAAGATTATCAAAGGTATCAAAGGTAAAGGTAAGGTAACTAAATTATAAAAACAATATATTTAGCTTCAAAATTGGTGCATGATGTTTTTGTTTACCCACATTGGGTATTGTCTCAATTAGCCAGGCCACTGAGTCTAGCCTCTGTTACTAATGGCATATAAATTAAGAATTTCACATCAAATTGGCCTCTGACCTAAGCTGACAAGATTGTCTTGAAAAAAACACTAAAAATTTTCCCACCCACCCAATGCATTTTTAACACTGTTTTTTTTTTTTTATGTTCGACACTTATCACTACTGGACGTATGTTGGTATAATGACAACTTCATCAATTGGATCCGCATGGATATGAATCTTCACCTCTGACATCTGTCCAATTGCTTTAGCTACACGGTTTCCTTGAGCTGATTTAATTTGGCTTTATGAATCAACAAGGTTTTTGTCCAGTGGTGGAAGCAATTAGCCTACTTCAATCTCTGATGTTTTATTACATTTTTTTTTTTTTGATGTGTATGCTGGGCGGCATTTGCGAGTCTACTGTTTATGGTGCCTCGTTGTGTGTCTCCCAGTGAGGATAGGGTGTTTACATCTCAGGTGTATGCGAAAAAAGAGAGAAAATAAACAATGACAAGGTGTAAGGAGAGGAAAAAGATAAACGGGCATTGGGTGGGTGGGAAAATTTTTAGTGTTTTTTTCAAGACAATCTTGTCAGCTTAGGTCAGAGGCCAATTTGATGTGAAATTCTTAATTTATATGCCATTAGTAACAGAGGCTAGACTCAGTGGCCTGGCTAATTGAGACAATACCCAATGTGGGTAAACAAAAACATCATGCACCAATTTTGAAGCTAAATATATTGTTTTTATAATTTAGTTACCTTACCTTTACCTTTGATACCTTTGATAATCTTTCAGTCTTCTAGACTTCGTCTTCGTCGCGGACGCCGGCGACTACTTCTGCTTCAAGTGCCCTGGAGGGTAAGACACAAGAAGCAGCAGAAAGTTGTTTTGACATATCTATCAGATTGTTTGAATCAGCGGTTCCTGTTTTGGGGTGGCCGGGAAGAGAGGGCTCATCAGGAATACTTGCAAGGAATCTGTCAAGAAGTCTTTTGAAAGAGTTAGCATCTCCAGAATGGTCACGCAGGTGTCTTGGTAGTGCATTAAAAAGTCTGGGGCCGAAATAGTCTAGTAAACTAAGCTCATCGTTTTTCCCTTTTTGATATTTTTGATAGAGAAGAGAAAAAAGAGAGTTTAGAATAACCTACCTTGACAGTTAACATTCAAACTGACAACTGATTTCAAAATCAAAATTATTAGCCACTTAAATTTCACAGTATTGTTTTTAAATATTCGCATAATTATTGCGAAGCAATTGAGCTTCGCGAGCGAAGCGAAATTGTGGAGCACGTTTGCTACACGCGAGGTATACCAAGAGAATTATTGAGATTCTCAAAATTTCGATAGAAAAAAAATCATATAAAATCAGGGTAAAGAAATAAGAATGATATATTTTCACGAAAAGGTAGGTTATTTTTTTGTCTACTAGAACAAATAAGTTTGGACCGAGCAGCTCTAATAAAAGTTAGCTAAAAATGCCAATAAATAGGCTTTGTACGCCCCTGCCCCCGTCTTTCGTACCCCCCCCCCCCCGTGATTTCCCGATTTTCCGTTTGCCGGGAGCGAAAGACTGGGAAGTACACTCAAGCAATCAGAAAACGGCTATCGGCTAATTTGAATTATCGTGTATTTTACAGACCTAATACAAATACATAGTTTATACCAAGTCCTAATAATAATTGGCTTAGCTGGCATGCTATTTCTCTTATCTTAATATTTCGAGTTGGAAAGCTTGTACCTTTTCTTTGAAGGCACACTATATTAATTTGAACGTTTATAATGCGCAAAAACGTGTTATATTTATGGCTTCATTAAAAAGAAGATTTTAAAGTACCAAATTATCAGCTTGAATTGGCATGTTTGTGGCATCCTTTTTTCATACAGCAGAAGAAAAGTGAGTTGCGAAGGTATGGATGATTTGAAAGTTATTTTTACGTTTTTTCCTTGGTTTGATGTAGCTAGCTAACTAAATTACTTTGTGGTGCCTGTGACCACCATGGAAAATATTTTTTGCTGTCATCCTTCAATCGCATCATTAGCTAGCTACCTCTAGCTACAGTCAGAAGAAGAAAATTCAATCCATAAAGTATTAACAAAACTCTTTCTTTTTAAATTTTATTATACAATTTTTAAATATTTCCTAAAACTCAAGTTGCTTCTTTTTTTTGTTGTATCGTGGAAATAAATTTAAGTCACCAATCCAAAACTAACAGGGGAAAATATACACGAGGGTGCCGATAAGCCACCAATGGTTCAAAAATCTATAAAAATTAAAATAAACTTACTATGTGGTAGCGAAGTTCTTAAAAGAACTGTTTTTGATGGTTTTTGATAAGATCTACTTTATAAATAACTTATATATAAACTTTATTAACTCCTTTCTCTTCAAGCGCCTTCTTGCAACTGTCGTCCGCATGATGGTATGTTACAAGAAATTGCATTTCGGGAATGCTCCGGGCGATTTCGGAGGACAACCGCCAATTTTATTTGCAAAGTCGCCCGAACTCGCCCTTGTATATGCGTGCGTTTGCGGCTTATCAGCACCCTCTTAAATATACCTCTTCATTCTTTAAGGTATTTGCTCATTTGTGGTTAAAAACTTTTGTACTGTTGCTACTAGCGTCTTTTTACTGATATATGTTCTAAATCTGAACTATTTTATCAAACGGCGCCTTTACCTGGAAGTTCTACTTTGTTTACCTACTTTCGCATGTTGTTAAATTCTTCAACACTCGAACCTTGCAATAATTTTTTCAAGAAGTGAGCTATGTACGACGTGTGAAGTCACGAATGACCAAGTGGACTTTTGTTCGATAATGGTGGCGACCGTTAATGTAATTATTGTTTTTGGGAGATTAAGTTTGGACATATATAAAAATATTTAAAAAAGATAAAAAATATTCAGGGCTTCATCATTTTCTTTACAACCCTATGCTTTTGCATTGTGTTTCATGAACTTACAATAATGTGGTATAGCTAAGTTATGATACGTAAAAACTACTCTTGAATGACCCTTTAAGAATGTGAAACCACATAATAGACCTTAATCAAATTTCGTGTTTTTCGTAACTTTTGTGTTCAGTATGGTAGATTAGTGTGCGTGTCAACTGGCCAAAAAAGCCATAAGTATGAGGGCAAGGTTGGGCAAATTTTTAAATACAATTTGTACTTTCCAAATGAAAAACAGTGCTTTCAATTCTGTTGTCTTGGCCACAAAAAGTAGTGATCTATATTTTATGTGGTTAGCCTCATTAATTCCAATAAATTTACCCTGTCAATTTTTTTCCAGGAGGTACAACATAGACGGTTCTAGAGTGTTAAAAAGCTTCCATTTGAGCTACAGAAACCTTTTAAATTTCTGTTCAATAAGCAACAACTGTTACGTGGGATTGAACCCATATGAATAGGAAGTGAACGCTCTACCGACTGAACTACCAATCCCCAAAAGAAGACAACCCTCAAAATGACTTTATTAATTATATCAAGCATATTGTATCTAGTAAACACTTTTTGAGCACTCTGTCCCAAAAAATGATATATATTTGTAGTTTAGAAATTTAGCTCTAAATATCGTCCCTCAAAGGCACTGGATTTTAATGTATTTAGAGACTTTGCTATATATATAATATAATATACTATATAAAAATGTTTTCTGTTTCTTTTTAGATTGCGTACAAGTAGAGCGAGGAGATATGTTATCTTTCAATACGTGAGATAAAAAGAAGAAAGCGAAACCTCACACTGCGTTGTTATTGTTTTTCTGTCAAAAATCTGAAGCTGTTTTATAAATCTTGATAAAGTTAATAAATTGTTTTCGTTTCTGTAGATTGTTTGTTTTTGTTTATTGTTTCCCGTGAGTTTTCGAAACTTATTGCAGCAGATACCGTGGCTTCAAGAAATCGGTTTTCATAACTAGTACCGTTATTTTTACGTGAAAAAAAAACAACCCACAAGCTGCTTCGTTCGCCTTCTCATCTCCGAAATCGTTAACGCGAAAGTCTCTATTATTATCTGCGTTCCGAGTATTATTTCCGGTTGAAAGAGTGTACCTTACGACGCGCATCCCCTTATTTCGTGACATTTCGGCACACTACGGATTGCACAACTCGATGTATTGCATTTCTTTCAGAATAAAGGTTTTAACTTTATAAAAGTATAACTTTGCATGGATTTTTGGCGCTAAAAGCTTCATCAATGTTGGATTTACGTCGGCCAACACTGACAATATTGTGATTATTATCAATATTTAATTTTATAATTCTGTGGAAAGAGGTTTTACGAAATTTCTCAGTAATCGTTTTTGTTTAGTTTCGCGCGATATAAATTTCTCGTACCTTCTGAAAAAAATTTTCCGCATATATATATTGTATTTTTGCCAAAAAATCACTACTTTTGCGCAACGAGTTGCTGTTGATCCGCGGTGAGTTTATTTTACAACCTCGTCCCCAGGGTTTTCTACGTCTATGATATTCAGTTTTGGTGTATTCCCAGATATCAGCTGCAGTAAGATGTTAGCACCTCGCCGTATTATATCAAAGAGAAACAAAAAACACTAGGGACAACTATTGGCTAGTTTCAATTTTGCTTGCAACTTGCGTAATGCTTCGCAACCTTTTTTTTAATTTTTAATAAGTTTGAACATTTAAAAATATCCCACCAAACTCAAATTTATTGAAAAACATCAGTCAACGCACATGCTGCTGCCAGCTCGATCCATCGCCATTTAAAACACCTTTTAACTGATGACATTTAGATAGAACGTTGTTTACTGTTGCCTGGTTGTACTTTCTGAACAGGAAAGAATAGTATCTTATTCGTGTTGAGCATGGAAAAAGCATCCACACCTCGAAATCTTGATAGATTATATCCGCCCACAGCACTCCCCTTCTGTCATAAAAACCTTTAAAATAGTATACAACTGTATACTGTAACATGGTATTAAGCACCCCGAGTGAGTAGCCTAATAGTCCTCAGGGGCGGATTTAGCTATGGTGTACTGGTGTAAATACACCAGCAAAAATTCACCTCAAAAAATTAAGGTGTATCTCTATGAACCTTTTGCTCTCTGATTTTTACGCCCATTATTAAAATGAACTAGAATAACGGCCGCCAGCGTCTGTCGCGTATAAAACTGATTTTTGGGGCCCCGCCCCCCGCCGTTTGGGTTTTGTGGTCCTGTTTTTGTGTCAATTTAGCCGAATGCGGCTGTTTCATCCTGCGAAATTTTTGATATCTTAATCGGTACCGGCTTCACTATTTACACCAGTTCAACTGGTGTAAGCTGCGCATTCTTCTGGGCAATAAATATCCTGGTGTATTTCTCTGGCGTAGCCAACTGGTGTAAAATGAAAATTATACGGCATGACGATCCAGGACACATATTCAGGTGAGTGATCTGCAAACTTTCTCTTTTACGACCGCTGTGAAACAGGTCGGTGTTTTTTTACTTGATTTATGTCTTGAAGAGTGTTGAAGTGGCGGAGTCGATATCAGATAAACAACTGAAGTTATTCGAAGATTTGGAGCGAGATGTAAAACACCATATTTCGACATGTATTGGGGAAGTATCAGATTTGGATCCAAGAGTTGGGAAGAAAAAGTTGGACTGAATCTCACAGACACTAGCTACTGAATGCTCACTTGGCAAAATTTCCTACAGAGTCTATATTTGTTGAATTTTAAATACAGAAATAGTTACTAGCTGCCTAGCTACTCACATGATAAGTTCAAATACCAGCAAGTAAAATTTTCAGCAGAATTTTTAAAAACAGTGTGTTTTGTTTATATATTTGAACTTTATCTTCAATAAATACGTCTAATCAATAATATATATATAAACTTAGTTATTATAGTTTATTTGTTTGTTTTATTTTTTCATTTTAACATTTTGTTTTTGCAGAAAGTTTTGTAGCTAACTATCGTCTATAAATAATAAAATTTTTTATTTTATTTAGATCTACTGGAAACGGCAATTGTTTATAAAATTCTGTTTCCATATTAATTGTTGGAAATGAGAGCCTTTGCTATCTACTTCAAGCTGCTGTTTCGATTGAGCTGCGTTTACATTCAAACTTCTATGCTTCACAAAATGTTAACAAAAAGATTATGGAGAACTTTCCTTGTAATGAAAGAGAACTTTTTGCGTCAATATTTCCTCATGATGTTGCTGATGAATTTACAGGAAATAAAAACTTAGATAGGAAGTCATGTGTCATCAAGGAAGCCATTTATAATCCTAAAAATACAAGATTCTGCTCTTTAATGAATATGGCTTGCTCTTGCAACAGTTATTGGGAAAAATATTAAAACCGTATATATATACCCTCATGATATAAGGTGACATCCATGGAAGTTTTAATAATGGGTTGATTACCTCAAGAACAAGTACAGAATATACGAGCGAATGTATAACCATTATGGGTGAGGTGAGAAAAATGCCATTTGGGTTATTTGAGCCAAATCACTTTGTATATACCTCCAACCACCATGAAAAAAGACAAAACGTTTAAGAGGTAAGAAGTAATTTATTGCTTGTGTTTTTAAAAGAGAAAGTTCTATACATTGCAAGTAAACATTCAGCTTTATTTCTTAGAAATAATTAATAATGCATTAGCTGCACATATTTTTATGTTGTACCCAAATATCTTCAAGATTTTACATATTCTTGCCTTGCCGTAGTGCCAGTAACGACATGTTCCTGTGAGAGATCTATATCAACGCTACGACGAGTAAAGACATATTCAAGAAACTCGATGACCCAGGTATGTTTCTACAATATGACGTTGCGTATTAAGGAGAATGTGACATTTTTAATCTTGTCGTGTATATATCTTGCCAATTAATTTATTGAGTTATCTGTTTTGATTGTGAAACACCACATTAAGTACATTTAATTATAATTTTGAAACTTTTCTTCAGGGTCGATTTGATGGCTTGGTGTTGCTAAATATCCACAACGAGATGAAAATAAATTTAGATGACATAATCGATATGCTGGCAATAAAATATCCAAAAACACTAAAAATGTTAGATATCCTGAACGACGATTAAAAGTGTAACAGTCTTGATAAAAAAAGGAATAAATCTTGTATATTATTATCTGTTGTTTAAATGTCCCCATATATAAATTCCCTAAAAGTAATAAGGCATGACACCAAAATTTTTAAAAAACAAACATTTTAATTACTCAAGTTGTACAAAAAAACATTCAAAAATATGATCTTCGTCAGCTAAAAAACTAAAAAACCCACTGTATACCTACTTATCAAAGATGAGTCTGAGAGATGATTTTAAGCTATTTTAGCCGTTTAAAGGCGCGTAATCACCCTGTAGGCAACTTTTTTTAGAGGTACCTATTTTATTGTAAAAATTGAAAGATATACATAAGAAAACATTATCCTGAAAATTTTATTGAAAACTGACAACCAGAACATGTTCAAATGTTTCATAGAAATAACAAACTCACCCCAATTTCTCTTCGCCCGGCAAAATCGATCACATGGTTGCTGGATTCATGCCATTATAGAAAAAATAATGAATGAGGGAGAGTATCCGTAGCTGTGTTTCCATCGTAATGCTTTTATAAATGTATCCACAAAGTTCCGAACATGATAAATCAGATAAATCAATCGAAGTTTCTGCGTTATTCTTTATTATTTAAACGTTTTAACTTACTGAAATCAGACTTCTTTGCAACACTGACCACTTCTTGTTGTTGTTTCTGAAGACAGCTTCGCCTCGCTAGCTGTCTTACTTTTTGATTATTTTCCTTTGTTCAAACAGTTAGTCGTTTCCTTATGGAGACAGTATCAGAGCTAGACAATTAGAATACCTAAATTTTCAGAATTTCCCCTTTCATGCTCTAAATTTAATTATCTCCATAGTGCTTCAACTATCTTCAACTATCACATTGGGTTTTTTGGCTTATAATATGCAGTAATCCCGGTCATGCTAATAAAAAAAGAAAGAGCGTGATAAGCATTAATTATCATAATTAATAACCACGAGGCAATGTTGTGATTTCTTCTTTCTGTTTTGTTTTGTCTGGTCTCCAAAAACAATGACGAATAGAATAGAAGAAAATTAAATCTAAGTGATACGGATGTTTTTACGCGCGGCCACTTTTTTAAACAGAACCAAAATTTCTTTCCACTTTTTGATGCCATGTTTTGCAAAGAAAAAACAAGCCAAAAAGAACAGCATGGTGAACGGGAGCCGGCATATGAGAAAAGTGAGACCCGATACCATATGTGATACCCGAGACCCGAGACCCGAGACCCGAGGCCCGAGACCCGAGACCCAATTTTTAATAGGAACGATGACGTTAGCCGGCCCTTTTCATCTCTGAGTTGCCTTCGTTTTCTTTTTTCCTGCGTTTTTCTCTTCAGAAAAGTCTACTAAGCTTCTGATATTAGGTCTCTTTTTTTCGCATTGCTTCAAAAAAGGTTCGACCACATCCAACTTGCATGCAATGCAGACAGTATGCGCACATATTTCGAAACTTTTAAACCGAAAGCAAATTTCACAACAAGGTAAAATGTTTTTTTTCTTGTTAATTCCAACTGTGAATGGTTGTTCTTCGTTTTTAGCATTTTTCACATAACATGTATCGCCAACTCCTTTGATGAACGTACGCCTTGCTTCGAATAAACCAACATATCATCTCCGATTTGTTAGGTTGAAAAAACAAGAAAATAATGAGAAAAAATAGAATTTTTATTAAAATAAAACATCGTTGAAAAGAAAGTAATAAAAAAAAAAAATCAGGGTCTCGGGTCGCGGGTCTCGGGTATCACATAGGGTATCGGGTCCCACTTTTCTCATATGCCAACGGAGCCTACCATATATTGGCGATTTTATCGAACTCCATCTCAGAGCTCATTTAAAGTTAAGGCCGTTTGTTTACCTACGGTTTCACACGAATATTTTGCGACGGCCCGCTTATTAGACAAGAATAAGAGATCAACAAGATCGTTAAATATGGCGGCTGGAAAAAACACACAATAAATTCAAGATATTAAAGTACCATTATTTCCATTTCTAGTACGTTTTACATCCTCAAATTTCCAAGAAAGTCATAACTCCGTCTGAACTTTGAAATAAATAAATAAAATGTATATGTTAATTTTTTTCGATAAGGGTGACTACGCGCCTTTAAGGGCTTTTAAGGGCGTTGGACCCGTTGGGGGGCTCAAGCTAGTGTAGAGATGGAATATACCCAGACTTTTCCAAAAACCACGGTCAAACTCTCATAAAAAATATCATACAGAATTTTGCTTGTGACGTCACAACTTTTCATCACACCCCATTGCACAAAATACCGTTGATCATCAGCAAAAATCCACTGATCATCAACGCATGCGCAAGTGGAGTAAAATCCCCCCCATCATGCGGTGCCTAGTCATGCATATCAAGGGTAAGTCCCTATCATACAAAAAAAAATGAGTATAAAGGGGAATTCCCAACTTGCTCAACTTTTTTGACCACTTCACAAGAAATCCGAAATATGTATATAGCAAAGAGAAGATGAATCAGTTCATGGTGTACCCCGACATATTTAGGTATATACCGGACCAGTTCAAGACTCCAGAAATGCACAATTGGGTGGCCGAGGAGAGGCGGGACCTATTCAACAAAACCGTTGAAAAGAATCCCTATATGCTCGAGCATGTCCCCGACCATATCAAGACGCAGGACATGTGCAATAAGGCTGTTGAAAAAGACCCCTTTATGCTTTATTATGTGCCAGATCGGTTCAAGACGCAAGGCATGTGCAGCAAGGCCGTCGAAGAGAATCCCTACATATTCGAGGATGTACCAGATCAGTTCAAAACGCAGGATATGTGTAATGAGATGTTTGAAAAGCATTCTTGGTTGTTTAGGGCCGTGCCCGACTGGTTCAAAACAGAATACATGTGTGGTATGGACTACATCGAGACAGTATTAATCGATACCTATCGCCAGAGGAAAGCGGACAAGGCTAGAATTAAGGAGGAGCTAGCTCCAGTAGCCTGGCATCCGGATAGGGTCATAGATTGGTGCTTTTCAGAGGATAAAAAGGCAGACCTTGAAAAACTATGGGAATAGGTTCAATATGTAGGTGAAATTCATAAGTTATCTTACAACCCTTCAGGGTTATAGGATGAAATCAAAATACTACTAATAAATGTGCGTTAACTGTCAAGTAAAATTCGATATTTTTGGAAATGCAGTAGTCATGACCTTCATAGCTGACATCGGTCTCTCCCTACCACTAATGGCCCTGGCATTGGTACAAGAGTCAGAGAAGGAGAAGGAGAATGAACGGAGGATTAAGGATCTAGAGGATCGTATTGATGACCTAGAAATAAATGGATGAACAACAATGTAAGGACTGTGAACGTATGCTGGATGAATATGACAGGTGTACCTGCGGACGAAGGCTTGTGGTAAAGGGTAAAATGTTGTGCTGGTACTGCTACCAGGAATACATCACGTATAACGGGGGTAGCTGTGTATGTGCGAGGAGAAGCAATCCTCGGACCTTGCTTTAAATTACAATAAAACAAGATGCTACAATTTGAGAATGAGCTCGTCAGCCCTAAAATTTTCTACAACTATGCGACTACCTTTACAGACATTAATGATATCAACGTGGAATGCCTGACAGTGTCAGATCCAGTACCAGCCAACGGGGACAAGGATCAGCGGTACATCATAGGGTACCATACAATAGACCTCGTGGTAGCACTCAGGGTAAAGACACCTAAAATCTGGTCCCCGAATGGGTTAAGCCGGTACAACGCTAATGCAGTACCAGCAATAAGTCTTGATTTCGAGGAGTACCCCGACTGGATTGCAAAGTATCGCCAAATTTGGGATAAAATATCAGAGCTGATCTCCGAGCAATTGACGACGGAGCCGATCAAAAAGGACCGTTACGTGAATGCCAAGCTCAAATACTACAAGGATGCAATCACTACTAAATTCCACGGCATGCCAGTACCCTATGATGAGCCCTGTCAAGCCAGTGCCATCCTGGCACTATCATCGGTGTATGTGCAGAGCAAAAACCATTATCCTCAGGCACATATTATGGCATGCCGGTACAAGGATTTTAAAAAAGAATCACTGCTGAGTGAGGATTAGAAAACCATATATTTTATAGACCTACGAGACCTATAAAATATTATATAAAATTAAGGCTTATACTTAGGTGGGGAATCTAGATACCGCTGGCATACTGTACAGATTGAAGTTTTTTAAAACGTCATCCCTACCCTCCTGTCTCCCCTTTGCAACTAGCTGGGCCCGCTCCCGTTCATTGATGGAGTCAGCAATGCGATTGAACCGCTGCCTCATTTGTTCCTTCAATAGCATATACCTTTGCTTCTCTTGCATGATCAGACTGAACTCATACTTATCAATCTCCCCATTTTCTACCGCCCTTGAGATTAGATCAACGATTGAGTTCAATTTAGCCTCGGCGATCAGCCTTATATTCTCATGCTTTTTCGATTTAACACCCAACCTTTTTCCAGCGGTCCTCAGACCCGCCTGTCCTACCCCTACAGCCACGGTCAGGCCACCCATTGCCACTGCTAGTGGTACACCCATTCCTGACAGCATTGTTCCTATGCCAATACTTGAGGTTATTACGCTGATGCCAAGTAGCCCATGATCGCAGTATCGAATCCATGTCCCGTGCATCTTGAACTTCTTTGATAATTTGTCCCGCTCCTTAATCTCACTTCGCAGATACTTCTCATTTCACCCAATCTCATCAAGTCTATATTTCTGACCCTCATCAGGCTCATCAGCACCTTGTGCGGGCGCACTAGGTAAATTTGGATACAGCTTTGTGATCTCGCTCATTTATTCTATCAGCAGGTGCATCGTTAGCCCGGTGAAGGCCACATTTTTGTCGTGATGGAACTCGTCAATCAACATAAACTCAAGACGGTCCGTGAAGCCCTTCAGGGGAAGGTATATTGGAATGTCAAAACTCCAGGTCAGCATGTCTCCCAAGCGTTTAATTCCTTAGTGGGTAATAAAGCGAGAGTTTTAGACTTTTTGCCCTCAAGTAGGCAGTCGCCTTCATCCAATTGAGGGCAAACGAGTCGTAGGCGATATAGACGTCAGTCCTATAGTATGCATCATAGTCACCCTTCATATAATACTTTTTACTAGGATCGTAGGGTAGGCCCAAGAGTTCATGCAGATGTCGACCAAACACAACCGTATATCCTTCATTGACACGGAGCCTGCAGAGTCCATTTTTCAGGACAAACAGCTTGATTTTGTCTCTCCCTGGCTATTCACGATAGCCGCCAAATCCTCTATCTTGTACAGGCCGTTCATAATGGTGATCCGAGTCTCCCTTTGATCGGGCCCTACCTTACGGATGGTTGAAGTCGTTGTTGTTATAGATATTCAACCACGTAGGCCTAATACTTATCGATTTCAAGGCAATTCTACTATCCTGCCCCAGGTAGTCTTCGAATATCGTGGGCTTGTATATATCTGTAATGTAGAGTTGCTTCATCGTTTTGTTTTAAAGAAAACGATGAATATCTACTCATACAACCCCAAGGCAAAGTACAAGTCCAACAGGGGAGAATGGCCACTTGGTATTACAAATTTGGAGCAACAGGACCTGTACGTGTCTACAGACTCACATATCTCTGTGGCATTCCCTGAGTTTACCAAATACCAATTACCTCAAAATCTGCTGACTGACCCTGTTATTGTGGGTTGGAAGGGACAAGCTCTGGACTACTGGAACGTACAGGTCAATTTCGCGATCCATTGCGCAACAACCGCATTAGGCATCTCTGCTAAGCACCTGACGGGCTCCGTGCCCCTTGTCAACGCCATCTTTAAATTCCATGTATACTACCACATGCGTCGCATTCTTGCAAGAATGAAGGCACCCATGCCTTATAACGATAGGGTTTTAAAACTATAAAAACCCCTATTCCACATCCGGATATGCACAGGTGTGTCGTGAGTATGGTGCAGATGCCAGCAGTCTGTACAAGTTCAAATCAATAGGAGCGTCATTGACAAACGGTTCATGGTGGCCCCAGGTTGATGGTGATTGGGGCAAGTTCATTACCCCCACAAGTCAGGGCTTGACATCGGAAGGTCTTACCAAACTAAGCGAGAGCATAAGGGTTTATGTGGTCTTGTTGCTTGGGTCGCAGGCAGGGGCCAAGGCATCACTACTAGGCTCGGGTGCGGATAATTACACAGCAAGGCAAATCCTGATGCAGAAATTTGAGGCTATGGTACAGCGTCAAGAGAATGTGGGCCATGATATCACTGAGTTTCAGAAGGTGTTGCAATATGCTAGAACACCGGTGAATTTTGCCGTCATGCCCAGCGTCTACATGCTTGCCTTCTAATATGAACTTGCGCATAGGCAAGATTGTGGGGGTATAATAACAACATTTTGATCGCACCTGCCAATGTCAATGTGGGGGTACAGGTCGATGTGAATAACAAGCCTATTGTGAGGCATACCACACCTCCCATACGTACTACAAAGCATGGCACACCTCATATACCTCCCAAGCATGCTACACCTCTTAGGCATACTGAGCATACCATCAGGCATGTGGCAGATATCAAAACTTCCAAGGCATGCCACACCCTCCTATACCTCCGAAGCATACCACATCTATTACACCTCCCATACATACTCCCGATCGTACCATACAGGCTATGCCATCTATACCTCCCCAACATGATACATCTCCTATACCTGAACAACCCCCACAAAACCAACACGAGGATACGAAGGCCGCATTAATCACGACAGGGGTAGGAATCATTATTGCCTATATATGGCTTAAAAATAACTAATATTAGACCCCCCTAACATAGAACACGGCAAACCCGGCAGCGGCCGCGATGGCCATGTACAGATGCCTGGCTGTGTTTCGACAACGGTTGCCGCTACCCTCAAAAGAACGAGACTATGGTACCCATAATCCCCGGCAATGCAACACCTGCCTTACCTGCTAGGTATTTCAGGAACTTTCCGAGCCTTTCAAGCTGCTTCTCCACAAACCCCTTCCCTGCGGCACTTCTTCCTGCAGCACCTGCTGCGGCACCCCCTCCCGTAGCTGCAAGTACGATGGTGCTTATTAATAGACCAATAGCGGAGACTATGCTCGCTATGGTTATACCCTGCTCCCTGAAGAGGATCTTTAGCTTCTCCAGCAGGGACGTGTCATCTCCAGCGATTTTCATCAACGTTTCTTTGATGGTCCTCAGCTGGCTGTAAATCTGGGAGGATAGTAAACCATGGGCATTCTGCGTGGCCTTTTTTTTATCATTCAATTCTTCGATCTTATCATTAAGATTTTCTATATCCCTCTCAAGTTTAGCCTTTTGCCCCTCGGTTGCCCTGGCCTTCTGCTTCTCAAGTTTTTTTATATCACCCTTTGCCTTGCCAATCTCGCTATCAAACGAAATGATCTTACTTGCTAGGCTTTTCAGGTTACCCCTTATAGGTTGAAGTTCGAGGTTAAGCCTCCTTCTTTCACGTTCAGTGATTTCATCAGTACCACCAAATGAAGTTTCTTCCATAAAGCTCTCCGTGGCATCCACAAATTCCTCTATCGATTCCATCGAAGGGAAAGCCTAGCTCTCGCACGAGATATGCCTTCAATCTCTTGATCATCTCCCCGGTAGCTCGCAGCCCACCCTTATCTTTTGTAATTAATGCTGTAAGGTCTATATCGTTGAAAAAAAGACGTTTCCTCTCAATCTTAAACTCATCGTAAGGTATCGCAATAGGCTTCCCCAGCCTCTCCTCAAAACGTTCGTAGAGGTCGTTGACCTTATCCTCTAGCAATTTTTGCCTCTGCTCTGAAAGGCCAGCCCCCGGGACGCCCTGTTGTTCTCCTTGGGTTGAAGGCCCCGGTGTTGATGGCAGATTTGACGTAGTATCATCGGGTTTATCATCCCTCCCGACCTCATCCGGAAGATCATGATCAAATACTGGATTAGTTGGCATCTTTATTTAAGATTTCCCATATATAATAAACATGAGTGCATTCGGAACAACCCTAGACCCCTACGCAGAGACGAAACAGCTTTTTGGGATCAAAGGACGAAAGCAGCGAGTTCAGATATCTAACATACCTTCAACCATCAATCAAAATGAGGACCTCTACGTTGATATACCCAACATGGGGCAGAACGATGTCATTTTTCCTGGCAGCCTCAAGCTCTTATTTGACCTGACGCTGACGGGGACCAATACAAAACGTACGATCGTGTCGAATATCGGCAAAAGCCTGGTGAGAAATCTGCGGGTTACCCTGGATGGTAATGAGGTACAAAATATATCTGATTACAATATCCTGGCAGTGTACCGGGACTTGTGGCTGCCCAAATTCGATCGTGAAAACAACCTCATTCTAGAGGGGATCAATCCAAACGATGGTACCATAAGGGCCCTGCAGGTCAAGGCTACCGAGTACGTTGGGACAGATGAGGAGAAAGCCATCGCTGCGGCGTATGGCAACACCTTCTGCATACCACTCGGCAAATTCTTTGAACTCACCAGAGACTTACCGTTTTACCAGGCAGAGCTACATGACAGATTGCAGTTCGTTCTACATTTCGCACAGCACAGCGACGTCATCAAAGATACGGGGACAGCAGCCGTGGGATCTACGGCAGCCACGGCAGCAGATGCTGCGTACAAGATCACCAACATCAAGCTAGAGTTTGACAAGATCACCCATGAAGGTCTCGCAAGTGCCATGATGTCAAGGTATTATCGTCTCGCGTTGCCCTACGAAAGGATATTAAGAAGCAAGGTGGTGACCATGAAAATGGCTGATACAAGCTACAACCTCCAAATCGATACCCCTGCCAAGAGTCTCAAAGGTGTCTTGTTACTCTTTATAGACCCTGGTAAAGTGAAGGCTTACGCTGGTATCAACGAGGTCTTTTATAATCCCAAAATTGAAAAGATATCCATCACGGTGGAAGGCGAACCTAACGAACTGTATAGCCATGCCATGCTTCCCAAGGATCACTTGGAGCAGATTGCCAACCTTTTCGGTAGCCATGACTCGAATGTGACAATTGGCCAATTCTTCAATGAACGGTATGCGTTGTTTATCGATTTCAGAGCATCTCCCGATCATACCCTACATGGTAGCGGGAGACCTCTACAGAGGCTTAGTGACGGCATTACTCTCCATATGACCAAAAAAGCCGACGGAACTGGGGATATACGCTGTTATGTGTACTTGCTGATGGATGCTCAGCTGAATATCTTAAATGGCCGTTATCATTCCGTGGTGTATTAGTGACCACAATTTGTATTTGCCCCCTGAGGATAAATACAAACAATATGGAAGAAAACAAGAGATGTCCAAAGTGTTGGCTTTGGATGCATTTAGGGTGTTGAAAAATGGCCAAGCTACAAAGGCATGCATCAAATGCCTGGATAAAAAGAAACAGCGGCGTGCCAAAAACAAATGCCCTCATAGTAGGCGGATGGAGCAGTGTAAGGACTGTGGGGGAAATCAAATATGCCCCAATGAAAGGGTGAGGGCCTATTGTAAGGAATGTAAGGGCAGTCAAATCTGCGAACATGAAAAACAGAGGGCTTTTTGCAAAGAATGCAAGGGCAGTCAAATCTGCGAACATGAAAAACAGAGGGCTATTGTAAGGAATGCAAGGGCAGTCAGTTTTGTAAACATGAAAGGATTAAGATCCCAGTGTAAAGAATGCAAGGGCAGTCAAATCTGCGAACATGAAAAAAGGAAAGCCCAGTGCAAGGAGTGCAAGGGGAGTCAAATATGTGAACATGAGAAATTGAGGTATCGCTGCAAGCAATGCAAGGGCAGTCAGATATGTGAACATGAGAAAAGGAGGTATCGCTGCAAGGAATGCAAGAAGGGGAAACATTTGGAGGGAACCAGGAGCTGCCCAAATTGTAAAAAGAGTCTTTTGCCAGATGCATTCAGGGTGGTGAAAAATGGTCAACTAACAAAGACAGGCATCAAATGCCTCGATATTAAGAAGGCGTCAGTGGAACGTAACAGATGCCCCCATGAAAAACAGAGGGGTCTCTGCAAGGATTGGAAGGGCAGTCAGTATTGCCACCATGAAAGACAGAGGGCCTATTGCAAAGATTGCAAGGGGAGTCAAATCTGCCAGCATGAAAAAAGGAGGGCCTATTGTAAGGAATGTAAGGGCAGTCAGATTTGTCCCCATGAGAGACAGGGGGCTTGCTGCAAGGACTGCAACGGCAGTCAGATATGCGAACATGAGAAATTGAGGTATCGCTGCAAGGAATGCAAGACGGGTAAACAATAAATGGCAACGATTGCTGTTATAATTGCAGGTGCTGCAATAAACGCCCTTGCATTCAGCGGCACGAACTATCTATTTAGCAAACTTTCGGGACACGGGGAAGCGGAACGGAAAAGGCATGACCAAGCGATGGAACAACTACAGGCAGCCCAGGCCCAATGGGTACAAGACAGACAAGCCAAGCTGGACTGGTTTAACGAGCAACGGCAACGGCAGATAAAGGCCGGCAAGAGCCTGAGGGAGTTGGACGACGACCTCTATAAATACTACATAGCCTCAAGTAAGAAGGCCCCGCAATTGAAAGATTTTTACACACCCTCCAAAAAACAACAAGATGGTGAACTCACATTTATCCTTGGCTCGTTATCTCTGCTAGGGTTTGTAGCGTGCAAGTATTTGTAGAACGTTTTTAACATGTATAATAAACATGTCAAAAGCATCACATAGTATTACCGATGAGGAGGCGGAGAAGCTAAGCAATATATACTACATCCCGGAACACCTATGGACCGGACGGAAAGCTATCAAATTACTCGCGAAGGAGGGCGGTCTCTCAAAAAAGCTAGTAACTCATTGGCTGTCCCGTCAACTCTTGTGGCTGAGGCACATCAAGGGCCCAAGGCGTATTGATTATCCACACTTCACCATTACAACACCCAATGAAATGCATCAGTTTGATCTGTTGTATATGCCGCATGATCGGTTATATGGTAGTACGTACAAATACATCCTGACGGGCATTGACGTGGCCTCGAGATACAAGGTAGCCAGACCCCTAAGAACGAAAAAAAGCCAGCGAGGTCGCGGATATGATCAAAGACATTTACAAGGCGGGACCTTTACAATACCCTAAGATTTTTCAATGTGACAATGGCTCCGAATTCAAATCGGATGTAACGAAGTTACTGGAGGATAAGGGAGTTGAAATTAAGAGGGCCACCACTAAGTACCACCATACCTTCACGGCATTTGTAGAGTCGTACAACAGGGTACTCGCGGAAAGGCTCTTCAAGCCTCAAGATGCACCAGAGTTGGTCTCTGGGGAGCCTAGTACCATTTGGGTCAAGCATCTGTACACTATCGTCAAAAGTCTAAACAGCAGCAAAACTGCCATGATCGGCCTAAAACCTAACAAGGCTATTAAACTCGATGATGTCCCGCTTGCAAAAAGTCAAGAATACCCCGAAGAAAAACCCTTACCCGAGGATGGTCTTTATCTCTATCTGCTACTGCCAGGGGAGGAGCATGGTGATTCGAAAAGGCGCGCAACCGACGCCGTTTGGAACAAACATACTTACAGGTTGGATCGTATCGTAGCGGGTAGCCGTATTTTGTACTATTTAAAGGATGGCCCTGATCGTAGCTTCGTGTCAGAAGAACTCATGCTAATTCCCGAAGATGTTCAGGTACCCCCGGATGTTATCAAAGAGTGGTAATAGCTCTTCATTCGTCATCATCATCATCATTCGGATCTCGCAGATAATCCAAAGGATGTAGGGTATAGAACGGGTATCCATAGACGATACCTTTGATGACATTGGGTTCATTTTCCAAATCAATATCGACTAGACGTCTATCTGGTATCGGAAAGTTGAGTATATTGCCTATTGTTGATATATCAGCCAAATCCGATAGCTTCAAATCCCTATCCTTAATAACCTGGTAACAGAGTGCACCATATTTGTTCTCCTTAGCCGCAACGATATAGAGCCCTAGGCGTTCGGCATCATCCTCTAAATCCTCGTCAATCTCGCTTCTTACAAATGTACCCCATGCTTTTTCGCTTGACGCTACCCTGTTTAAAAGCTCTTCGTCGGTTTTATATTCAAACCCCTCGTAGTATACCCCATCTCGATATTTAAAAATTTCTAAGCAAGTAGGGCAATAACCTGTCACTGATTCCTGCCTTGATACAACAATGTAGTACAGGTCTCCGAATATTGTAGTTGATTGTAAATTGATTTTTTTTATGTATGCTTCCATATTTTGATATTTCACTGGCTTTTAACATATACCAAAAAGGGTCAATAGAGGAGGGGTTGGGAACCCACCACTAAATGAGGCTTTTTCCCTCTTCCAAGAGGGCCCATGGGAGATGCCCCACTTTTGCATATAATTTTAACTACTCTGTAAGTAGTTAAATTACCGTCTGCCTAGTCCCATAGTGCCGGAACACCCAAATCGTACAGGTCATCCCGGGTAAGATCGATAAGCCTGAAATGGTTTCTATAACGCTCCACATGCTCCTCCTCTTGAAACCGATTAAAGGCTTGTATACCGTTGGGTTGTCGATGACAACAATCTCCTCCGCGCCTGGGTAGTTGTTCCTGAACCACAATCTCTTCTTGCTAATATTGCGCCTCTGAACACGCGTGCAGTAATAGGGAAGATGATGGTATTCGTCGTCATCCTGTGCGCTGTGCTTACGGTGGATAATGATGACGTTGTCTTTTCCGGGGTCCTGAGCATTGGGTACATGTCTTTCTCTAAGCCTTGCATTTTCCCGGGCTTGTGCCTCGAGTTCATCCCCCAGTACCATGAGTTGGTTGTCCCTATCCTCTAGATCATCCTCGAGTATGGCGACGGCTGTATCTCTGTCCTCGATTGCCGCAGCAAGCTTTCGCATTTCCTTGGGTAGCACCTCTTCTACAACCCACCCCTAAAAGGGTTCTGCGTCAGGCTGACCACATCTCAGGAAGAAGGTATATAGGCCGGCGTCAGTCAGCAAAACTGTGTTTGGTTGGGTGTACTCAGATCTGAGTACACCCTCAGGGCCTGTTATAGCGTCACCTAATCGCATTTTATACCTGGCAGGAACATATCGCTGAATGGCTTGTACCCCGGCCCTTCGTTTATATCCTACAGCTCTCCAAACATCGGATGCCACAATACATTGGCCTTTATCCTGAACATAAAATGATCGGACTTGTTTTCCTTGGAAATAATCAACCGCTGCAATAGACATTTCTATATACCAATGCTTGGCCAGAGGTTTTCACTCGAGAATCTTCCAAGCCCTGGGGTGCTTAAGCCTTACAAATAGATATGTATAGTCAGATTTTTTCAATTCAGCCTTAATATGATCCCAGTCCGTAATCATATTAGTTTCCTCATCTATCATTTTCATATCGCTCTTCTCATGGGGATACCAGGCAAACAACTGCTTCTTCTGCCTCCTCAAATTTTTGGGTAAAGCAGTATATGACTGCGTTAAGAGCCATAGGCTATGCTTCCGATGCCTGCCTGAGACCGCCAATTCAAGTAGGGGCTGTCGACGTTTATCGAGGCCCTCGTCAGATATCATGTCGTCAACCACAAACAACGTCTCTTCACCCGCCAGCAATGAGGACAATTTCGCTATCCATTCAAACAGCTGATCCTTGGGGTCTATAAGGAATACATAAGGGTCCTTCCAGAATGAGGCCCTTTCCAAATAGGTCGTATTCCATCGTAGGGTGGGGCATAGGATGATGATATTATGGTAGTGTTTTTTATACTCATTTTCGAGTAGGTCCAAAACACGTTGCGTCTTGCCACAGCTTGTCGGGCCTGTATAAATTGCCGTGTGAGGTTCCTTCACAACGTTCATTAATCTAATAATATAGCCACTTCTGATCGCAGACCTTGAAAAAACACCGGCACAGTCGCGGCATATCAGCACACCCCCATGCTCATTTTCCAAAAAGCCCTTGCATGCCGTGCATAGCTTGATATTTCGAGCCTGGTATTCCAGGGGTAATGGAGAAAAGGTTAATTTACCTACAAGGCACCGCAGTACCTTGCGATATATCTTAACAAGTAGCTCTTTTTCATGGTTTACATCGGTTAGTGCTTCGATGAGTTCGGTGTACCGGGATATGTCAAAAAATATACAAAAGTAGGTATTATCATCCTGCTTAATCCCCCTAATTTCCGCATCAGTGGCCAAGATGTCTACCTTTTGTTCAATAACAGGGACCCTTTTAACATGCCGATTCCGCTTTGCCTTATCCAAGCATTCTATGCAGCTTTTGTCCTATATTACCTCTAATCTTGAACATGTCCAGGGTTAAGACTTTTTTGCATTTTGGAACAACATTTTTACTTTCCATTTACTATCCAGAGACTCGCCTTGTGCAATGCCCTGGTAACATCAGCAACTGTTGGAGACCTACCTGTTTCCATATATTTAAACGGAATCTTGTGGTGAATGTGCAAATATTCATAGTTTTCCCATGTCATTCCCAAACTGGGCCTCAATGTGACCTCTACAGATAGTCATTAGCTCATACAGAGGCTGGTTGCCGGGGTGGCACTTTGTACGACGTTTGCGTGATGTCTTGCTAATATTGAGGCAATTTATGCACTGTTGATTTAGCTGACCACAAGGCTTGATCCTGAAATTATCGAGGGTTAAGACTTTTTTGCATTTTGAGCATTTCTTACCCTCCTCCATTTCTATTTACCCCTTAGGGCAAATAGAAAATTTTACCGGGCGGTCTATTTTGGTTTTGGGACTATGCTTGCGGGCAACCAGCCTTTCTTGACGGCCATTTCGCGACTCGCCCGTCCCGCCGCGAAGTAGGCAGTCATCTTGAGGACGTCATTCATGTCCATTTTGGCAGATGGCCTTGTTATACCCAAAAATTTCTTACCCGCCATAGCATAAGCGAAGGTAAAACTAAGGTCCACAACGGTCTCATATAGCATATCCAGGATCTCCTTCTCTTTTTGGGTTACGTTGCTTGTCATTTATATTAAAGCATTTTAAAGAATTCAGGATGCGCCTTGCCCTTTTGTTGAGGCTCGGGGGTAGTTTTGTGGGTTTCTCCGCCATTTTTGCCCCTGCCAAATTTGTACCATACACCAACCCCTATCGCTAATATGGCCAAACCCCCGACCCCATAAAGGTATACATCCGTTGACCTGCTAGGGCCTGCGACAGGTTCTTGATCATCTGGCGAAGAACCTTTGCCCACGTTCTTCCGTAGGTCGGGCCTTGTTCTTTCGGTTCCATTCGGCAAGTCTCTTACCGGCCGCAACACGACCCTCGTTCTTCTTGGTTATGACTTGGTTAGTAGGCTCCTCACTCATTTATCTTATAGCTCTGAAGAGCTATAAGATAAATTTTACCCCGATCCTCAAAGATCTTTCTCCTTGGTCTCCACCTCCTCCTCATCCTGTTTCCTTTTACCCATATGCCGAGCAGTATGGACCGCTACCAGTAGTGGGGCTAAGCACCTCCCAATGGTGCAGTACACGAGTATTCCCAAATCTGTCATGGAATCCTTAATGATGGGGTCCTCTTCAATATCCCTGCGCAATTCGTCAACACTGTCGATATCCACTATATTTCCAATCATGCTAGCATAGAGGCTTATAACATGGGTAGACAGTGCCCTAGCCGTCCTCTCACCCTTCTCTTGAAGCTCACGTTGAAGGTACTCGGTATGGACCTTATCGATGTCCTCATTGGAGGCCTTGTCGATAAGGCCCTCTGTACAACATTTTTTAGGTAAAAGATGCCCCTTGCTCTTACGTAGGGCCTCCCTCAGGGCCTGACGTTTATCGGTAGGTTTCTCAACGTGTTCATATTCTGCAGAGGCCGTGTCGAATACTTGTGCGATATCAGACATCTTTATTAGTAGTCGTTTATAACGAAAAAGTATATAAGCTATCATGGCATAGGGTAGTAGTATAGCTATATACAAACACACTTCCATTTATAGCAAGTGTGTTTGATCAACCGCGCCGGGCTACATTCTACTCGGAGATATATCGATTACCTTTCGTTTGGTTATCTGAAACCCACATGGGCTGCATGTTGGTGTAGTGGAGCCTTGCAATTTGCACCTCTTCGCTGGGGTATACCCCGTTCTCCCTATACTTTAGTGGCACCTTGTTGATCGAACTGCCACTGCCCTCTATTCCCCCAGTTTATACCGCCTTTAAATTGGGTCTGGATGTGCTTCATGAATGTTAAAATATCACATCCCAGATATTCTGTGGATGTTATCTCTGTATCATAATTTAAGGCATTACGAATCCTCATTAGAATGAGCTTATACTGATACCCAGGGCGATCGCATGTGGGACACTGGCATCTTCGTTTTTTGTGCGGGCATTTGGTACGTTCCTGCGATGCCCTTATTATAGCAAGGCATTTGATGCATAGTCTTGTTCGTTGCCCATTTCCTTTAACCCTAAAATTTTCTAGGGCTAAAAAGTATTGACATTTTGTGCATTTCCTGGTCCCCTCCATATTGTTTTTTGTTTTGTAAAGCACTACCTTTACAAAACTTTGGACAGCTTTTGGAAAACCTCGTTATTCAAAAATGCTTAAACCACAAGCGGGGAGGTATGTATCCCATCGTTATGTACAACTGTTTTGTCATAAAACGCAGAGAGGCCGAGCTTGTTCTGTTCGTACGTGATCACACCCTGCTCATGTACACGAAAACCTACGTTTTTGGCCATGTCTAAACCACCCCTTAGCGCACTCAGTATCTACCCCAGGTCAAAGCATTTTGTCTCTTTTACATGCCCTTACATGAAAATTTAGTACCTTCTTTACCCTCGATGAAATAACACTTGGCTGTCAGGGCAATCATCCGAAACCCAATAAATTCCGCCTTAAATAACCCTCCTGTTCGACTCGAGTACTTATCGGTGACGAGCCAGTTTTGTACATCCCCATCATACTCGTCAAGCAGTTCGGGGCGAACGACATCCCTCAACTCTTCTCCGGAGATGGCAAAATAGGCACTGTCGGTGTCCATGTAAATGTACTCAAAGTCTCGACGATCCACGTACTTGTCCAGAAAATCGTAGTAAAATTCGAGCATGCGAAGCTTGGCTAGTTGGTACACTGCAATACCACACTGGTAGGCCCTATCGATAGTACACTTGTGTTTGCCCCTTCTTACCTCATACGCATCTCCAATCTCTTCAAGGTCCTCGAGGTACGGGTTTCGCAGGGCGGCATCAACCTGCTTTTCATCCCTCGTAAACGTAGTATTTGCGTGCCTCGCCAAATCTTCAATCATCTTGCCGTAGAACGAGTTGCCTTTCAACTTTGCCGTATCCCCCGCAATACGCTTGTCGGGGTCTTTATCAGCCTGTCGTCGCGCATCAGCAATCTCTTTCGGAAACCATTCAAAGGGCCTACCTCTAGCATACTTGAGAAACTGATAAAAGGCAGTCACTCTCAGCCCATGGTCAAGGTACCATTTTAGCACAGGGGTATACAGTAAGATCTTTTCAGCCTTTGGCAACCCTAGAAGCTTACGTGTTCCAGGTACACGCTTGCGGCCCGTAGTTTTCAAGTATTCGTGCATGTGCTCGGGGATTTGATCATCAGGTATCTCCTTGACGACAAACAGGGGAGCCATTTCGCCGAATTTGTCACGCAGATCCTCGGGTACCTCGATATCAACCTGGACAAATCCAAACAACGATCCATCCACCACACCTCGTGCCAGTATCTCTAAGTTATGTGCCGATGTCGGTGTAACCACCTTGATCAGCTGTTCCTTCCCACAAAGAAAGTCTTGCATTAGGGTACTCGGGTAGAGCATATTTGCGTCATACCCTAGAATAGTCTTACATTCGTGTGGTTCCCTGTACACGTGAGACCTGATACCTGTCACGTCTCGTTCATGGTACCTACAGAATACGATCGCGGGACCGTCCACCATCCCCGTCCGCAAAAGGTCGTAGGCCTCATTCCTCGTGCATTTTTTACATGCTCTCCGTACCTCCTTGCAGGCCTTACAGGTCTTGGTGTAGCAAGAGTCCTTGCACCTATGCCTGCATGGGTCCCCCGGAGCGTATAGCTCTAGCTTTGGGTTCAGCCGTAGGGACTTGTTCAATACGTAGAGCATCGACACGCCTGGAATACTGACCGCGTCCTTCAAAATATCTATCTCGTCATCGTAATACTGCAACCTCGTCTTGCCCACGGCTTCAATGAACGGTTCCACATCGGTTAGGTTGTACTCACGTAACCAGTCCATCATGGTGACGCAGCCTCGTTTGTAAAACTCGGCGCAGAATGACCCGTACTCTTCGGGAGATAGTGTGTTTTTCCCACTTAGCCGGCTATAGAAGTCCTTGTGCGCGACAGGCCCAACATGGTTCAGCTTGTCGTGGCTCGTTAGCCACTCATACGGAAACATGAGCTTCTCGAGCTTACATTCCAACGATTTGCACCAACCGGCATAGCTCAGCCCGGGAGCAAGGAAATTTTTGATGTCGAGAAATTTAAATCTTGAGGTGGTGAGGAACATGTAGTCGTTATCTTTTTTCGCCACCTTGATCTTATCGCCTTGCGCGATCTCTTCGACAAAATACCGCTTGATCAGGTTGATGTCGTACCTGCCAGAATTAAACCCTATTACAGCTACTTGATTTACCCACTCGTTCCACAACTCCTGGTTCTTTTTGGAGAGCATGTCAAAGTCGTCAGGCTTCGGGTACATTCTCTCGACCTCCTCCACGATCAGGGTATGCCTCTTTTCCAGCTCCTCCACAAACTGTTTAACCAAGACCTTGGGATTTTCGTGCTCGATAAACGTCGGGTCCCCATTCAAACTATCGGCAATACCAACACTTATCGGAACATGTCTCGAAAGGTATGTTAGATCAGAGGTTTGCTGGTAATTTAAAGGTGATAGGAGGGCTTCGAAATCAAATACAATATAGTGGGGATAGGGTTTGAATTCCTTCTGAAAGTACCTCTTGATTTTGGGTGGTTTCTCACATTCCCAGGCTGTGACGAGGTTGTACCCCTGTTCCTCTATCATCCTTTCCTTAGACTGGGTTGCAGCGTAATGGGTCTTGTCCGCCTTGGTTCTCCCAGACAGACAGGGGCAGCCGTGCCACTTACAACCGTTGTACTCGTAAACGGTCTTTGTGACAGGCTCATAGCCATCAACCTTCCACTCCTTTTTACCCTCACGGATAACACGTTCACCACCATGACCGCATAAGGCATGATGGATATGCCTTCCGGTTTGCCTTGCCATGTATTCTATCCATTTTGATGCATCATAGCTAAAACCCTCATCGTAAAAGACCTTCTCCGCCCTACTCGGCATACGTTTCACCTTCCCGCCCTTGCAGATAATCGTCGTCCTGACACCCTCGCATTCGTTCCTTTTATGCCGCGTAAGGGAAAAGGCGTAATTAAACTTCTGTTTACATACCTTGCATTCCCAGTGCTGGGTCAGCACATCTAATTCCTTGATGTAAAAACAGTGCCCGTCCAGCATACCAAGATTGATGCCATCTAAACCTTTTTTGTGTTGCCTTTGACCATAGACGAGCCGCCATGGTGCTTTCTCGGAGTTTGTCTTGGGTTCAAAGACCCTAATGTTGACCTTGAATTGCTTGGCAGCCCCCTCCAAATCCACCAGTCTTGTAGGCCTGGCGTCCTTACGCTTAAGCTTGGGGTCCCCGTAGTACTCTCGAGCTAAGGTGAGAGCCGGCTTTGTTAGAAACTCTGTTCCCCGTTTTACGTTAACCCTATCCCTTACAGCTAAGCATCTCCAAAAGCATAGGTTGTCCGTTCTGGCATCCTCACCATCCATGGCGTAGATGCACCTTTTTTTTCGCAACCAATCCGGGAGAGGGCCGCATCCCAAGAGGGGCTCACGTGTGCTTATCACCTTGATCTGTATGTGATCGAAGAGAATTTTTTCCTCATATGCTCCTGGGGTCTCGGTGGTTCTAGTGGGTGGTAAATAAGCCCTGGTCCAGAACTCGTGATCCTCCAGATCGAGACGCTTCATCTCGCATTCTTCTACGAACGCTTCGATTTCCGCCATACTTGACAGCGACCCGGAGCTCTTGGTTTTGTGGTAATCAGAGACATCGCCCCCACCCTTGTAAATATCACAGCTAAAGCTATACACAACCTTAACGCGCATTTCTATATGTGGCGTAATTTTTTGCACAATCGCGTCCTTCAGGGATTGATTCAAATGCTTATTGAACCGCCATGTTTTGATCCTATTTCCATCCTCCAACATCTGGATATCGTCCTCGGGGCCTTGAATATCCTCCGTGTAGTCCTCCCTTGCCTCCTGTTCGATCTCGTCGTGAAGCGTTGTCCCTCCCGAAATTTGTTCCCTTGCCTTGTTATAGTAGAAGGCAACGGTATCCCTCACATTCTGTAATCGATCGGCAAGAGCGTCGCGAGTTGCCGCCACTGGTGCCGACACGGTGCTATATAGCTTGCTGATTGCATTCCTAAACCAGCTCATCTTCTCTTTATTATATACAGATTTTAACAAAGTCTGAAGATTACAAAGCACTCAACACCGCATGGTAGGGACTTTACTCCATTTGAGTATGATAGCATTTAGTCTTTATTGCGCATGCGTTGATGATCAGTGGATTTTTGCTGATGATCAACGGTATTTTGTGCAATGGGGTGTGATGAAAAGTTGTGACGTCACAAGCAAAATTCTGTATGATATTTTTTATGAGAGTTTGACCGTGGTTTTTGGAAAAGTCTGGTTATATTCCATCTCTACACTAGCTGCTCACAACGCCCCCAAAACCCCCAGTTGTAAGATTACCGCCCGCCCGTCTTCGAGGCTTTTTTACACCAGTCAAAAAAAATCCTAGATCCGCCCCTGGTCCTAGAGTTCAAGGTAGAAGTTGGTAGATTAAACTTTTACCATAAGAATACACAAGGTATCAACTAAATTTTAAATTTTTTAACTACAGATTGTTTAGATTTAATCGAAAAATAAAATTGAACTACAATGTTCGAGATGACTTTCGAAATCGAAATAGTGAATGAAATAAATTAAACCCATAATTTTAATCATCAGCCTCACTATAATATAATTAAAAGCTTTCTTTATTAGTTTAGTTGATCCGGCCACGGATAAAATTGTTGCGCAACTGCCCTGCAAAAATTAGCCAATCAGAAAGTAGCAGTTGCATTCCTACGGTAGGTTATTCTTATTCCTGTCTCTCTTTTCAGCGATAGCGCGCTAAAAAAAGCAGGGTTAAACTAGTTGCGCCCCGCCGAAGGGGCGCACATTTAGTGGACCGCGGGTATATAGTGTTTGTGTTGTGTATGGCAGAATTTTTTTTTCCACTCTCTACTTCGCGGGGGACTTCTGCTCGATCTTCCAACCCCCGGCTCTGATATAACACAACCTATGTGTTTGATACCACCAAGACAAAAAACACTCATCGAGCAAATCTTTTTTTGTCTCGGTGTCCTTGTTGTCTCTAAAGATTTGAATGCGATAAAAAATGTTAATCGAGATTCTTTTGTTATGCTAATATGGAGCTTTGTAATATGAGGCTTCGTTTGCCTCGTTTAATGTGCTTAAATGTCGCTGCAGCCCACGTGAATTTATCTTCAAGAATAGATTTGTTTTTGCATAGTCATAAGAAAAAAAGATAGTCTGGCGTCTCGGGGCCGTTTCTATTGTTCTCGCTAATCATGTTGTCAAAATGGGGGTGGCCCGAGCGCCAATACACTAAAATCAGCAAGATGGCTGCCGC